>PVJS01003451.1:0-75541 GCA_004027185.1 Glis glis | reverse complement strand
GTACATACACAAACCTATAAGACTCAATCACTATCTGGAGCATGAAAGGGAGGGAAGGGGGAGGGAATAGGGTGGGATTGGAGGGAGGGCTAAATGTGCAATGTGTGCATGTATGATGTTCATACCCTGACATATATAAAAATGTATAATTATAATTTACAATGCACCAATAAATGAACATAAAAAGTTAAAAAAAAAACAGATGAATGGAAAAGGAAATGTGATATATACACACCTAGAATTTTACTCATCCATAAAAATAAACAAAATTATGTCATTTGCAAGAAAATGATGGAACTAGAGAATGTTATGCTAAGTAAGATCAGCCAGTCTCAGAAAGTCAAGGGTGCTATGTTTTCTCTCATATGTGGAAGCTAGAGAGAAAACAGGAAACAAAAGGGACTTCAGATGAATGAGAAGAGAGACTAGCAAAATAGTGGAAAGGGAATGGGGAGGGAGGTAGGGAAATAAAAAAGGAGAACTGATGAAGGTGACAGTTCAAAGTAGGCTGTGCCAATGTATGAAGGCCTCACTACTAATCTCACTATTATGCATGTATGGGGAGGGGAGGATAGTGGGGTTGAACTTGAAGGGAATCATACCAAGTCAAGTGCGCATGTCTGTTTGTATGAATTTTAACCTCACTCAGCTGTACAATTACTATGCACCAATAAAAAAAAATTTAAATGAGAAAGAAAAGCCAGGTGTGGTGACACATACCTGTAATCCCAGTATTTAGGAGGCTGAGACAGGAGGATCACAGGTTCACAGCCAACTTCAGCAAGTTATAGGGCGGCCCTCTGCAACTTAGTGAGATTCTGTTTCAAAATAAAAAATAAAATAGAGCTGTGGGTATAACTCAAAGGTAGAATGCCCCTGGGTTCAATCCCCAGTACCCCAAATTTTTTTTAAAAAAGAGAGAAACAAAAAACTATTATTAACTCAGTAGCAATAATGGATTCATACTTTTATCACTAATCATGTGACTTATAAATATTAATTGTGGTGAAAAATTATTTTCTACTCTAAAAATGAATCATATAGAGATGTGTGAATGTGAATATGTCTTTTTAATAAGAAAATCCAATAAGTATTGCTTAGTATAGTTCAAAAATAAAATCTTATCATTTAAGATGTATAATTTAAAAGATATATTTTAAAATATATGTAAAGAGAGGGAGAAAAAGAGAGAAAAAGATTAGAAGTCATCACTCCAGTTTGGCAACTAAAAAGCCAAACTGAAAAATCAACCACTCTTCTTAGATCCACAGAAGTGAGGTCATAGGGTAAACTACTGACCCTAAAACTGGAAAGATCTACAGAAAAATATAGAGAATCATAACTTCCAGTAGCAGAAACTTCCTATCAGAAACTTCTGCAGGTGCTAGGGGCTCTGTCTGGATAAGTCTGAGAGATAAAAATCTCCAAGGGTACCCAGTCCTAGAAGTGTGTGGACACACTTTTGTGAATTTTATCCCCTGGAGCCCTCAGGAGAGTCTTTTAACCAGAGCCTAATACGTTGGGATTAGTGAGTGTATTAAAGAATACTATCTCTTTTTCCACACTTTATCTTTACATTAATAATTACTAAAGGTCTATTTACCTGGTGCATCATGTCCAAATGTCAAGATAAATGTATAATTCATACTAAAATACAGAAGAAAACTGTTTCAGGGATAGAGCAAGCATCAAAACAAGACTCAAATATGGCACAGACTATAGAAATTTCATATTGGAAATTTAAAATAGCTATGATTAATATGATAAGAGTTTTATTGGATAAAGTACACAACATACAAGAGCAGATGCACAATATAAGGATGGAGATATAAATTAGGATCAAACAGAAATAGGATTGGGATGGGATCTGGAAGAAAACATACTGAGTGCTATCTGTTAAAAGATTAGAAGTCATCACTCTATCTTAACAACAAATAAAAAGCCAAACTGAAAAATCAACCAAATTTCTATCACACTGTTTCTATCTGTTTCTATCACGCTGAACCTCATTATGATGTATAATTACAATGTACCAATAAAAGTGCATTACATTTTAAGAAGGCATAAAATTATAAACAAAAAGAAAATGGGATGGGATGTAGCTTAGTGATAAATTTCTTTGCTGTGCAAAGCCCTGGGTTCAATCCCCAATACCAAAAACGGCAAAAAAAAAGACCAAAATAAATCAAGCTTAAAACGAACAAAAATAGAAGAAAGAAAGAAAAAAAGAAAGAAAGAAAGAAAGAAGGAAGGAAGGAAGGAAGGAAGGAAAGAAGGAAGGAAGAGTCAGCCAGCTGTGGTAATGTGTACTTGCAATCGCAACTACTTGAGATGCTAAGGCAGGAAAATCACAACTTCAAAGCCATCCTGGACAACTTAGGGAAATTCTGTGTTAAAATAAAATTTAAGAGTTGGGGACATAGCTCAGTGGTAGGGCACTTGCTTAATATGTGTTAAGCCATGGGTTCAATCCTCAGCACTATAAAAAAAAAGAAAGAAGAAAATGAAGAAGAGGAGGAGGAAGATAAAAAGAAATATTAGAGAACAAAATTGCTGTAACAGAAATAAAGAATGACTAATTGGCTCATTACTGGCCTAGAATCACTGAGCAGAAAAGGAAGAAGAGAGAGAGAAGGGAAGAGAAGAGAATATCAAACAAGAATAGGGCAACAAAAGTTGAAACATGCATGCAATTGGAAAGAAAGGAGAGAAGGAGACAAAAGAAATATTTGAAACAATAATGACTGAGAATTACCCAAAATTTAATGTCAGACATCATTTCACAGATTTAAGAAGGTCAGAGAACATAAAACGGTATTTAAAAAATTAAAAACATAGGCATATTTGAGCTACAGAAAATCAAAGAAAACAATCTTTAAAAGCCAGAAAAATAACTGTTTATTTAAAGAAATAATGGCTGAAACCGTCCCAATTCTGGGGAGACGTAAGTATATTCAGGTATATAAAGCTCAAAATCTCTAATCAGGTTTATACTAAAGAAGACTTCATCAAGATATATTGTAATAAAACTGTCAAAAATCAAAGACAAAAAGAATTTTGAAAGTAAGAGAAAAAGACTCATCAAATACAGGGAAACCAGCATAAGGCCATCAGCAGATTTCTCAGCAGAAATGGTGCAGGTCAGGAAAGAGTGGAATGATATATTTAAATTGCTGAAAGAAAAACAAAAATATACCAACCAAGAATTCTGTGCAGGGAAAATTTGTCCTCCAGAAATAAAGATGATATAAGAACTTTCCACACAGACAAAACCTAAAGATCTTTCTGTAATAATATGTTTGATTATATTCGTTTTATCTTTTAGTTATCTACTAGAGGTTTTATTGTATGATTATTTTGGTGTGTGTGTGTGTGTGTGTGTGTGTGTGTGTGTGTGTGTGTGTTTACGCAAGCATAAGCATGTGGTACTAGAGACTGATCCCGGGGCATTCCACCTCTGAGCTACACCCCCCAACCCTATTTTACTTTTGAAACAGAGTCTTGCTAAGTTGTTGAGGATCTCATTAAGTTGTTAAGGCTGGCTGCAAACCTGTTATCCTCCTGTTTCAGCCTCCCAAGTACTAGGATTACAGGCATGAACCAATGCTCTGCTACCTCTGTGATTATTATGAGGTCTACATAAAACATCTTATAGTCATAACAGGTTATGACATACCCTAAAAATGCTAAAGGAAATTCTTCAAGCTGAAATAGATATTAATTAGTAACATACAAAACATAAAAAGTGTAATTCACCTGTAAAGGTAAGTATATAGTAAAATTATGAATAATCTATTACTCTAATGGTGTTGTGCAAATAACATCTAACTCTGTCATGAAGGTTAAAAGGCAAAGTATTAAAAATATCTATAGTGCCTGTAGGCACTGTGGGGCATGCCTATAATCCCAGTGCTTGGGAGGCTGAGACAGGAGGATCGCAGGCCTAGCCAGACCCTGTTACAAGAAAAAATATTTTTAAAAAGTGTTGGGGGGGTTGTAGCTTGGAGGTAGAATGCCTCTGGGTTCAATCCCCAGTACTACCAAAAACAAAAACACAAAACAAAACAAAAAATATAGTTACAATAATTTTTAATAGATATACAATATAAGATACAAATTGTGATTTAAAAAACAAAATGTGGAGAGGGGAAGTAAAAGTGCAGAGATTTATGTATAATAAAAATTACATTATCAGCTTAAAATACCCTGTTATGACTATAACATGTTTTATGTGAGCCTCATAGTAACCACAGAGAAATGCTTATAGTAGATACACAAAAGATAAGGAGAAAAAGATCAAATGATGTTACTATAGAAAATCATCGAATCACAAAAGAAGATAGCAAGAGAGAAAAAAATGATTACAGAATCTCTGAAAATGCCAGAAAACAATGAACAAATGGCAATAATGGAGTTAGGTGCATTGTCACACACCTGTAATCCCAGTACTTGGGAGGCTGAGATGGGAGGACCACAGGTTTGAGGCCAACCTCAGCAACTTAGCAAAACTCTCAGCAAATTAGCAAGATCCTGTTTCAAAATAAAAAATAAAAAGGGCTGGGTGCTTTAGCTTGAAAGTAGAATGACCCTGGGTTCAACCTTCGTACCCCCCTAAAAAAAAAGAAAAAAGAAAAAGTGGCAGTATAAAGTCCTTACCTAACAAAAATGACTATAAATGTAAATTAATTGGATCATCCAATTAAAAGACATAGAGTGGTTGATGTATTATAAAGTGAAACAAACAAAAACACGAGGCCCAATTGTATGCTATCTATAGGAGACTTGCTTCAGCTTTACGGACACACATTGGCTAAAAGTGAAATGATAGAAAAAGATATTCTGTGCTACCTGTAAGTAAAAAAAGAGCAGGGTAGCTATATTTATATCAGCTGATATAAATTTTAGCATAAATTGTAACTGGAGACAAAGAAGGTCGTTAAACTGGTCAATTCACCAAGAGGATATAACTATAAACATATATTCACCCAACCTAAACATATAAGATAAATATTTTCAGATACAAAGGGAAAAATAAACAATGCAATAATATTAGGAGACTTTTTAAAGTGTATCCTATTTTTATTTGGTGAATGGATCATCAGGGCATAAAATCAATATGGAAATACCAAACTTGATGAAATTTTAGATCAAGTGAACCTAACAGGCACATAGAGAACATTCCATCAACCATAGCATACATTCTTCTCAAATGCTCACAGAACATTGTCCAAGATAGTTTGTTAAGCCACAAAATAAATCTTAGCAAATTTAATATGAATGAAATCATTTCAAGAACGTTTTCTGTTCATAATGCTCCAAAACTAAAAGTCAATCATAGGAGTAAAACTATTTATATATCAACACAGTCCCAAATAGCCAATAGGTCAAAGAAAAAAATCAAAACAGAAATTAAGAAATATCTTGAGGAATATAAAAAAGGAAAGAAAAAGTACTAAAATTTATGGGGGCATTTACAACTGGATCCACAGAAAAACAAAAGACCATGATAGACTACTGTGAACAATTAAACACCAATAAACATGTCAAACAAGCTAAAAGTAAATCCCTAGAAACATAAACCTGCCAATACTGAATCATGAAGAATTAGAAAATATGAATTGACCAATAATAAATAAGGAGGATTAATAGCAATCCTTCTCAAACTCTCCCAAAGAGAAAGCTGATTTTGAAGTCTATATGGAAAGGCAAAATTACCCCAAAGCCCACAAACTATTGAGGGAAGACAATGTTGGAGAACTTATACTGTATGACTTCATGCATAGCCTCTGGTCTTACTTACATAGCTACAGTAATTAAGGGTGTGACATTGATGAAGACAGAAAAAATAGATCACTGGAACAAAATTGAGAGCCTAGAAAAAGACTTACAGAAATTTAACCAACTGATCTTTGACAAAGAACAAAGGGAATACAATGAAGAAAATTTTTTCAAGCGATGGTGTTGGAACAATTGGACATCCACATACAAAAAAAAAATATCGACAGACCTTAAGCCCTTTACAAAATTAACTCGTATCACAGACTTAGATATAAACTGCAATGCTATGAGACTCCTAGAAGATAACATAGGTGAAAATCCAGGTGACCTGGGATTTGGCAATGACTTTTTAGCTATGACACTAAAGGAACCATTCATGAAAGAAAGAATTGGTAAACTGTGCTTCATTGAAATTAAAAATCTCTGCTCTGTGAAAGACACAGTCAAGAGAATTAGAAGACAGATCACAAACATAGAGAGAATGTGCTATACAAGATATATCTGATAAAGGCTATTCTTAGAAAACATTTTTAGTTCAATAATTAAAAAAACACATTAAAAGTGAGCTTAACAGACACCTTACCAAACAAGATATACATATGACAAACAAAATATGAAAACATGATCCAGAGCACATATCATTATGGAAATGCAAGTTAAAAACAATGAGAAAGCACAACACACATATTAGAATGGCCAACATTCAGTACACTGACAAAGACAATGCTGGCAAGGCTTTGTCAACAAAGGATGTTCATCATTGCCATTGGGAATGCGAAATGTTACAAACATTTTAGAAGACAGTTTGGCAGCTTCTTATAAAATTCTTTATACACAATCAAGCAATTGCTCTCTTCTATTTATCCAAAGGACTTTAAACTTTTGAGTATATAAAATGTTTGTATAAAAATGAATGTACAACACCAACAGTTAACTCTCATGTAAACTATCAATTTTGTGCTACAGCAATGCTTTGAAGTAGGTCAGTTGTAGCAAATATACCACTCTGGTGGAGGATGCTGATGAGAGAAGAAGCTATCCATGCTTTAGGAAAGTTGTTGTTCCCCTGGGGATGTCTCTGTAAAAATCTGCTCAATTTTAGTTTGAACTTATAATTCCTCTTATTTTTAAAAATCTGTTTCATTAAAAAATAAGAACATATAAAAAGTATTCACAATTTAGAGTAGGATAGTCTTTTTTAAAAGATAGAAAAATCAAGTCTTAATTAAATTTTATTACAAGAAAATGAAAAGCTAAATGGTAGCAGAAAGGCATTATCAATAAAATTAAAAGTTCAGTAATAGTCCGGTATAAGATGTGTGTAGCATATGTAGTCATAAAAATAGCCATAAAAGTTAAATTTTCAAACCAAGAAGACAAATAAAGAAAAATAGTTAAAGATACTAACAGTGAATTCGTAATAAGAAACAAACATGACAAATATGAAATTAAAACATGGCTTTCTAGTAAGCAAGGTGCTATAATAGTATTAGCCATCTGAGAAAATAGAGAAATGGAAATTAAAATAATGATGCATGCTATTTTTACCCATCACTTTTTATCAGACTTAATATGTCTGACAATATCAAATGCTTGCATAAATGTGGGAGAATAACTAGACGCTTTATCCTTCAGATAGAGCTTAGGGAAAATTATGATGTTTTATTCCATTTATGGATAGTTCAGCAATATGTAATTTAATAAAATACGTAATCTAGCATCTAGACTTCCGGGAATATAAAAAATTTGGATCAGGAACTGAATAAATGTATTTATTGAGCATTGTTTGAAGAAGCAAGTCAGTAACAACTCAAAATTTCCATCAGTAGAGGAATGGGTAAATATTAGTGTATCCATACTATGTAATTTTAAAATAAATGAATTAGATGTATTAATATGGCTAGATCAAAAATAAACAGTAGAATAAAAAATATACAGAATAAACTGAGAGTAGATCCATATTATACCTAAATGTTAATGAAAAATAATAAACATTAAATATAAACAATATATTAACAGGTACAAGGCGGCATATTAATTGGATTGCAAAAACTAACCCTGCACTCACAAATGAGACTGTTTTTATGTAAAGCACCTGAGTGGGAGTGTTAGGAAACCTGACTGGTTATATAGTATGGGTATTATTTAATACGTAAGGTAGATAGTATATACATATTTATTGGCTTATTTTTTGAATAGAGTATTTATTAAAAAATGACTGGAAGAATAGAGTTCAAAGTATTAAGTGATGTTAATTGTGGATATTGGAAATTTCTGATTATAATATATTTTATTTCTTTTTCAAATTTAAAAAATTTTAAAATATACATATAACCTTTGAACTAGATGTATGTAAATTTACTCCTAAAAATTCTAAAGATTTATACTTTTAATATTTAAAAATAAAAAACAAAGCTCAAATAATGATTTTTAAAAATAGAATTTTAAATTTAACTTACTTCATAACTGTAACTATTATTTTGGAAAAAAATTGAAGTGTGAGGTACATGGAAATTTTTCTCTTTAGTGTATGTATCTCTATATTGTTTTACCATAATAATGGACTCATATATAACATGCAAAATTTAAAATATGATAAAACTATAAAAAAGAAAAAAACAAAGTATGGCATATACAAAATAGAAATAAGTCTGCATACCATAATTTTATATTTATTTTCTACTAAGAAACCCTATTTCTGGCAATGTGAATTTTAAAAAGATAAGAGATCAATGGCCTGAATAAAAATGCCAAATATTCTAAAACCAAATCCAGTTGCTCATAAATATATCTTTTTTACATCAGAAAAGACATAAGATGAAAATTATATTGGAGTTATCCTCTGGAAGAGGACTCACTATGTGTTTTACACCACACCTAAAGATCTGCATTTAATAAACACCTTATCCAATGCCTTTGTACAATGAAATTTGAAGATGGTTGGTACTGAAGAGCTTCAAGAGAATGGATGACAAAACTTTGAGAAGTCACTGCAGTCAAAGATGACAGTCATATCTCAGCTCTAGACACTTGCCTCCTTGAAGTAATGCAGGCATAAAATTGCAAGATTTCAGTATACAGAATTGGCAATTTTTTAGAACAATGCTTCCACAATATTATTATTAATTGAATTTTTTTCTTTAAGACATTGAGATGCCATGCAAAATTCATTGTTAGGATTCATTGTGTGTATACATAATTTCAACCCAATCACGTTTTATTCACCTGCACATGCCTAACATCATGCACTGCACACTTCCTTCCTCTTTCTTTCCTTCCTGATTTACTAAATAACAGTCTCAGAGTCATTCAGTCCCACTGGGCTAAGCAAGGTATACAGAACATTTCAACTGCTGGTGGAGAAAGGCCATTTTGTTTTTGTTACTGAGACCTTGCCTCCTTGAATAAGACATAGTGTTGCCCCTGCATGTGCAATGAGACTTGGAACAAAGTAAGGAAGAGACAGATCTCAATTTACACATTATTGCAAAATGAAAGAACCTCGGATGGGGCTGATCAACTGCAAGTAAATGTGCCTTGATAATGTGGTAGTTCTGGCAGTAGCAATCTTAATTTTTACTTAAAAAGTAGGGGGAAGATAGAAATAAAATGATCATTAAAAGTTGTTAAATACTGGAAATTGATTTTTTCTCCCCATGAAAACAGGCAGATGATCACCGTGACAGTTGGTCTTATTGCAATCTTGAAATAGCCATTAGAAGACCTTTCTAGTTGTATAATTTTATGATTCTTAAATTTTTAAAAAAGTGTCTTTTAATTTTATTTTACGTTTACAACCAGAACAGCTTATATTTGTGTAGGTCTTTCCACTTCACAAATAAAGTGAGTGTTGTAAAATGGGTAAGGGTCTTTGTGTAAAACAGGTCAGGGTCTTTGAAATTGGATTTGTCTAATAACAACTGTGTTGGCACCTATTATTAGCAGTTGTATCACCTTAGGCAAGCTGCTAATCTATGCCCTATCTATGTAAAGGAAAATGGCCCATGGAAAAAGATAAGTGATATTTATTGAACTGGGGTTTTCATTTAATTCTCCCAACATGCTTATTAGATTTGCATTATTTTCATCAATTCGCAGGCTGGGCAATGGTGGCAGAAAGAGTTTAAATCAGACTTTTTTCAAGGGCAGAATGAGACCTAGATCTGACATCACATCAGAATTTTATAAAAATCTGCCTAGAATTCTATATTGGAAAACAGTAACAAATGCTAGAAACTGCCAGAAAGTGTCTTTGCTCTGCTCTGCATTTCTGCATAAAGCATATTCCTGAGTATGTCTTTCTTAGTTGAATGTTTGTTGGACTCAACACTCTTATTACTTAGAGTTTATCATAAATTCTCTCTTTTTAGCGGGAGTTACTGTCTCTGAAACATGTTCTTTGGGATGTCTATAAGCAGAGCTTTCTTTGATCACAAAAGACAACTATACCACAGGTTCATTTTCAAAGTGCTTCATTATCATTAATTATTTTGTGGAGAGATTTTGCAAATATAATGATGTCTGAAAAGTGGCAGTCTCTTTGCTCAGCTGCCTTTGTGATCACTTACTAAATCAAGACAAAACAAAAACTAAAAAAAAACTTTCTTTCTCCTATTTTCATGTTTGTGTAATCATCAGAAAATTTTATAGCAACATTTATGAATCATAGCGTATAAAAAAGAGGACTTTCCTACAGTATAACTAGTATTCATCTTTCAATCACACCCAATGAAATAGAACCTGACGACATTCTCTCCTTGTCTGTCTCCACCATTTATTTGTGAGTTCATTACTCTACTTCAGCCACTTCCAGACATTTTGCTTTTAGGACCCCTTCATACTCATAAAAATTATTGAGGACCCCAAAGAGCCTTTGTTCATGTCACTTACATCTTTAAAATATTTGCTATGTTAGAAATTAAAACTCAGAACATTGTAAACATATTTATAAGTATAACAATAAGTACATATATGTTAACAAAATGTAACCTTCTTTATGAAAATATTTTTAAGACATTTACTATTTTTGGTTCTGGGAACTGAACCCAGGGGCATTCCACATCCAAGTTGTACCCCCATCCCTTTTTAATTTTTATTTTGAAATAGGGTCTTCCTAAGTTGCTGAGGCTGGCCTTGAACCTGTGATCCTCCTGTCTCCTCCTCCCAAGTACTGGGATTACAGGTGTGTGCCACCATGCCAGGCCAGACATTTACATTTTTTTCAAAGCTCTCTAATATTTGGTTTAATACATGTCATCAGGACTTTATTTTATGTCTGCTCCAGTATTAATCTGTGGTGATATCACATGTTGTGTAGCCTCTGGAAAGTTGTATTGTACACCTGTTAAAGAATAAGAGAAAAGGAAAATGACATCTTAGTATTATTTTAAAAGCTTTTGATTATAAACAACCACTTGTTTAAAGTATAATATTCAATGTTTTATAATATTTACTGTTATGCAATAACCATAATCTAATTTCAGAACATTCTAATCAGGGCAAAAATAACTCTATACCCATTACCTGTCACTGCTCATTTCCCTCCCACAGCACCTTGTAGCTGGTAAATAATTTTTGTAGGAATAGATTTGCCTATTATGGATATTTTATATAAATAGCATTATAAGTGGCCTTTTATAACTGTCTTTTTTCCCTTACCACACTATTTTAGAGGTTCAACTGTCTCTAATATGTGCCCATACTTCATTTCTTTTTTGTTTTTCTTTTTTGTTGTTTTTTTGTTTTGGGCCAAGTAATAGTTCATCATGTGGATGTATCACATTGTGTTCATTCATTAGTTGTTGGGCCTAAGGGTTTTTTCAACTTTTTGACTATTATGACAAATTATGCTATACACAATTTCTAAGTAGGGTAATGAACTCGCAAAAGAAAATGGTTGAGATAAGCAGTTCATGAGATTTTTCTCTAGATATATGCTTTGATTTTCCTTAGAGTCTTGGAAGTAGAATTGTCAGGTTATTGGTAACTCTATTTCTTACATTTCACTGAACTGCCAAATTGTTTTCCACAGCAACTGTGCTTTCTACATTCCCGCCAACAAGTATGAAGATTCCAATACATTTTCACCAATACTATTTATCTTTTTTATTTTAGACATTGGTGGATGTGAAGTGGTTTCTCATTTTGATTTTGAGTTATGTTTCCAAAAATATTAATGAGGTTCAATAGCTTGTCATGTACTTATTTTTAGTTAAATATCATGTCTGTCTGTCTGTCTCTCTTTCTCACTCTCTCTGTCTCTTTCTCTCTTTTTGAAACAGGGTCTTGCTGAGGACCTCATTTATTTGCTGAGGCTGGCCTCAAACCTATGAACCTCCTGTCTCAGCCTCCCAAGAACGGGGTACAGGTATGTACCACCACACCCAACTCTTTATCTCTTTTTAAATTTTGTTGTCTTTTTATCTTTGGGTTTCAGGAGTTCTTTATATATTCTAAGCAAAATCATGATGGTTAAATTTATGTGTCAACTTGCCTGAGCCACTGGTGTCCAAATATTTGAACATACATTATTCTGGATGTTTCGTGAAGGTGTTTTTTAATTAGATTGACATTTAAATTGATGGATTTGAGTAGATTGCCCCCCATACTGCAAATGGGCCTCATACAATCAGTTGAAAGCCTTAATAGAATAAGGACTAGCTTCCTTCTAACAAGAAGAAATCCTGCATGCTAGCTGACTGCCTTCTGACTCAAATTGTACCTCCTTCCTATTTTATAGCCTACTATGAGATTTTGGCCTTAGAAAACCTCCATTATCACATAAACCCATTCCTTAAAAAATGTATCTCTCTCTACATATGCATTTTATTCTGTTTCTCTGGAAATCCCTGACTAATACTGTCCTTTGTGAGATACATGATTTACAAACATTTTCTTTCCCAGCTTTGCCTTTCTATATTCTTAATCTTATCTTTTGAAGCACAAATTTCTAAAATTCTGATCAAGCTCAACATAATAATGTTCTCTTTAATTATGTTTGCTCTTAGTGTTATATCTAAGAAATCATTGCTTAATCCATCAATAAGATATACCCTCCTGTTTTCTTCTGCTTTATAGATTTTGCTCTCATATTTAGTTATCTACCAGAAGGTAGTCTGAGTGTATGATGTGTGATAGGTGTCTAATTTATACTTTTACATGTGGGTCTCCAGTTGTCAGCAATATTTGTTGAAGCTAGTATTATTTTGAAAGTATATTTTACTCCACAGACTTTCAGAAAAGGTCCCTGAACCACTTTTGGAGAACTGCTATTCTACCTCTAAGTATAATCACACTGTAGCAATCATTTTAATTCAAAAATCTTAGCTTTTCTGATCTACTTTAGCACAGTTTTGTTCATACCACATATAGGTATATTTTTTCTTGTATTATCTAGGGTCAGGAGAATTTAGAATAATGACCATTTGTAATATCATTTGGCAAAAAAATCTTATCAATTTCCCAAGTAGAAGTTGAACCTCAGTTGTTTCTCAGGACTTCAATCTTGAAACCAGAACAATGATCAGTTTTTTCTCTTCTGGGACAGAAATAGTTGTAAAAAATTTCTTTCCTCTAAATTTTTATGAATTTACAATTTTGTAGTCCTCGAACTATGCTAACTTTGCTGCTCATTACCTAATACACTTCACATTGTACAAAATTATATGCATGAAAAATATTTTCCTCAGAAACTTTCATTTGGCCATATGAACTGATACCTCATTTTAGGCAAATTGGAGAAGAAGAAGAAGAAGAAGAAGAAGAAGAAGAAGAAGAAGAAGGAGGAGGAGGAGGAGGAGGAGGAGGAGGAAGAAGAAGAAGAAGAAGAAGAAGAAGAAGAAGAAGAAGAACCAAGTGGCATGAATAAAAGCAAACTTAAGTTAAATACCTAAGAATAACCTCTGCAGTCAGTGTTATCCCCCTTCTAAATAGAACAAAAGGAAGGCTCTAAGCAGTGATTACTAAAAAGCTGTTCTATTAAGATGAAAATATTGACCAAAGAATATCTAGGTTCACTAAAAAATGCAAGAACTATACTGAGAAAGAGCTGAGAAAAGATAAGACCCATTGCTATGCATTTTTTCAAATAAAATATAGCTAAATTTTTGTTAAATGAGCTAAGCTTTATCACTGATATCAGAAAACATTTTCTGAAGTAGGCATTTAGGGAAAGTTGGAACACTTATAAACCAAAAGGCTTTAACTCGCATATATTTTCTTTCCTATCACTGCTGATTACAAAGATATTTGCATGTAAATAGAAATTTTCTTCTGTGTAATCAGCAGGCTGTTCCTTGGGTTTGGTACACATGCTTTCATCATGGTTTCTTTTTCCCTCAGTAATCAATTCAAATATCACAGACACTGGGCTATGACATCATCATGTAATCCAAAATTAGAGACAGTCAAGAGATCAAAATGGGAACACACTTTTCACATAAATGTCTTAAGCATCAGCAAAAATAGTAATTCTGAAGTATGGGCAATTCTGACAGTTTTATGAGCCTTAGTCTCCCATCTGATGTGCAATCAGTATACTGACACCAATAGTAACATTAATATGAGAATCTGATGCTCTCTCTACTCAAGGCAAATAACTGCACTATTATTCTTAATTATAATTATATTCTCATTATTCAAGTTTAGCCTCTGTCTTCAGATCTCTTACACAATTGAACTGTACTCTCCTATAGAATTTCTTTGGGAAAAAATTATATACCAGTCTCTCCAGTAAACCAGAGATCTAACTTAATTAATAAAAGTCAAGAACTGTTATTTTTAATTCCTCAAGACCTCTGAGTATTTCATAACACAATGTAAATTATTACTTCTTGATTAAGCTAACATAACTTTGTAGTATCAGACAGCTCAGTGGCTTAATACAATTTAATGTAATACCTATTTTTTCACACTAACCAATGGATACCAATGTAAAAACTAATTATTTTGCAAACATGAAATATGTTTTCAGAAATCAAGAGGAAAAACTTCTGGTGAATCAATCACATATAAATGTCTTGAATATATACACACATATTTTTCAATATCTAAACTAGAATCTTTCAGAAAAGTCAGAATTTAAGTGTTAATATTAAAAATAACCATTTGTTTTCTAATTTTCACAACTATAAAATGGGAATGATCATCAGCTATGAAGTATATGTCATAAAAAAGCAGCTCGATAAATGATGGGCTCCCCACATTTTTACAAGAAGCCAAACTCTGAAGTGTAAGCAGCTTCAAATACAAAATATTGCTTCACATCAGTTCCCATCAAAGTTAAATGGCTAGTCTTGATTTTTTTCAATTGGGCTGTCAACTCACACATCTAACTGCTTACTCCATTCATTGACTTGAATATATAATAGTCACCTCAAATATAAAATACTCTCTTCCAAAGAAAGAACTCTTGATATGTTTCCAGCCCTGTTCTTCTTCTTGAAAAGGAGCTACCAACATAAACTCTAGTGCTCAACCCAAAAAATGTAAGAACCATTGCGATGAATGTGCTTGAGTCCTCCCAAATTCATATGTTCAAGCCCTAACCCCTAATACAATGATATTTAGAAGTTAAGTAGGTTTAAATGAAGTCACGAGGTTAGGGTACCCATGATGATGCTACTGTCCTTATAAGAAGAGGAAGAAACCAGAGTGCACTCTTTGCCACTTGAGAACCCAGAGATAAGGCAGCTATTTGCAAGCAACTAGGAGGGCCCTCTTCAGGAACTGAATCTCCCTGCACCTTGATTTTGGATTTCCCTGCCCCCAAAGTTATGAAAGATAAGTGACTATTATTCAGGCTATTTAGTCCATGATTCTTTTTGTGGAAGTCCATGAAGACTAAATCATCCTTAATTCTTATCATTCGTCTCTAATCCATGATAATATGCTATCAATACATAAAAATATAAATTTGTAACTAAACAATTCCATGTCTGCCTCAACTATCAGCACTTTGGTGTAATAACTGCAACAGAAACCTAACTGAAGATATTCTCAGTTGAAGTATTTTGGCTGGTTCAATTTTCTTTCTGTTCATTGATATGTTCTAAATTTTATAAAACAAGTATATACTATTGTTAGTAGACATTTATATAAAAATAAAGTAAATGATGCCACTAGAAAAGAAAACACTGATATATTATATAAAAGGAGAGAAATTTGGAAATGCATTTGTAAGTAGGCAATTCTGTTTGCCTGGAGTGTATCACTCGCTAAAGAGAGGTATTCTCAGTTTTAAAATAAAACACGCTAAGATGCTTCTTTGGATTTTTAAAGCAACTTCTTTATACATCTTTTATTAAACCCATTTGTGCTGATTGCTGTGTAATTTACGTGGAAAAAGGAAATGATTCATAGTCGTTATGAGTGCTTGCATTCATTTTTTTCCTCTTGAATCTTAATTGTTAGCAGAATTGTGTATTCTCTACAGCTGATTCTTGTTCCTCTGATATGAAGCATTGACTCCTGAATAAAGAACATGGCATTGGAATTGGGTAAACGTGGGGACAAATTCAGCTACTATTCAGCAATCTCTTTCTCTGTCTTTCCCTCTTCCATTTCTTCTGTTATTCCTTTTTTTCTGATAAATATTAGTGAGCCCATCAGTGTGTGAGAAGTCCTATACCAAATATCAAAGATAAAAAGATAAATAGAAACCTTGTTTATGACCTCAATAATTTCTAACTTAGTTGAGAAATCAGAGGAATATTCAGAACACCAGGAGATAAATAAGTTTAACAGGTGCCATGTCAGAGAAAGCTTCAAAAGATAAAGAAGATATGAGCTCAATTTTGACCCACTAAATAAGGTTATCTCCCTGAGATACCTGACAGAATTTCATGAATATTCTTTTCTCAATTATTATCTTTTTTCTCCACATAGCTTATTATCTTGGGAGAGTTTAAATATTTCTTTCATGAGATTCAGGTTTCAAATTAAAAAAAAAACTTGATAGTGTGGCAATTTAATTCCCCATATAGTTCTGTGTCTACTGATTTAAGCAATGATCATGCTATAAGAACTAGTAATGTAGGTTCCCTGCAATCTAAAAACTTACATGCTCTACTAGAAAAGATTGGGGAATCACACAGATAGTTCTGTTAATTGGAGGACTTTAATAAATACTACTACCAAAATAACAAAAGCGCTATAATAGGGAGAAAAAGACTACTTCTAATTGAAGAATCTAAAAATTTTCCCCAAATGATGATAGACTGAGTTCTTGATACATTGGTTGTACTTTTAGTTTGGTGAGTTAATTTGTGAAAGCAACAACAAAAAACTAGTCTGTTCTTTATTTCATGTTGCATAAACACATGGAGTTGAGCATTAACTGAATTTATATTTTAGATACTTGAAATTAGACTGACAAGCAAGAAGAAAGATGAATCAAGTGTAGGGTAGTCTGGAGCTTATAAAACTGGAAGCAAAGTCCTTAAGAAAAAAGTTCATAAATGTAAATCAGGGAAAAAGATGAATATGTATATACCTAGAAGGAGAGAAATGGCACAAAATATACAGTTTTAGGAAAATGGCAAATATCATCATGGAAGAAAAATCACAAACAAGACATTTGTTAAAATTAGCAAGAAATATTTTATTTAAGATTATTCCAAGAGTCAAGACCACTAACTGAAGTCAACTCTGCTGAAACAAAAGGCAAGAGGATTTTTACATGCTGGGATGAAATAGTGGAAAAATACTAAAGGACTTCGTGGGTAGGTTGGTACATGTGAAACCATCTGTGCTTGCTAGCCGTCGCTTATGGAAGTTTGGCTCTTGACTCCTACAGAAACCAGGACAGAGAGTCGTATCTTATTTAGATTTCAAAGGAATGAGTCCTAGATTCTTGAGAAAGGCATTCCTGGGTATAAGAAGTGTACATTTCAAAGGAGCCAAGAAAGAATTTACAAATGTAAGTTTTCTAAAATAAATGAGGTGGGTGTGGTGGCACATACTTGTAATCCCAGTACTTGGGAGGCTGAGACAGGAAGATCACAGGTTTGAGGCCAGCCCCAGCAACTTAGCAAGACCCTGTTTCAAAATAAAAAATAAAAAGGGCTGGGGGTGTAGCTCAGAGATAATGACCTGAATTCAATCCCCAGTACCAAAAAATAAAAATAAAAATCAATAAATAAATAAACAAACAAACTGTTCTCAGAAAATGGAAATCAGGGGTCCTAGTCAGAAAAAAAGCTAGACCAAAGTTTTGTCACACTGAGGGTAATGTTAAAGCCATCAAGGTCACAATAAAGTTACCAAATGCAAAATAATAAGTTAACATTTATTTTAATTAAAACTTTACATGCTTGTATATTACCATTCTCCTCTACAAATATTAGCTTCCTCATCTTTGATTATATCTTCATCTGCTAGCAATTTTGTGATATCATTTCTCATTAAAAATTCAGCTTCTCTTCTAGCAAGGTTAATTAAAGCAAAAATTGTAACAATGATTTAGGAAAATATATGTCAATTTTATTGCTCATTTTGGTAACATCAAAGAAATCTTAGTATTTTCAAGCTTTAAGGACATTTCCATCAAATTTCTTTCACATATGAGCTATAAAATTTCAAATTTTCTTGTGCAATGACTGATATTAAAACCACTGAATTGGTAATATTTATTAATCAATTTGCAAATGATGATCTTGTTATACACTTTAGGTTTAATGCTATTTTTGTCAACATCAGTATGTCAAGTCAAATACACAAAAACATTAGTCTATTCTGTGCGAATAGGTAAAGCCAATTTAGAACAGAGAAAGAGTATGGACAAGGCTTGCTTGCCAGAGCACACTCTGCCTCTTTTTTGGTAGTTAATCTGAGCATTTTGTGTAGAACCTGAGTGAAGAAAGATAAAAAATGGAAAGGACAGGACCTGGCATGGTTGGTTCATGATAGAAATGCTTCCACTATGTTCATAAAACAAACTTTAAAAACTCCCTCTCTCTCTCTCTCTCTCTCTCTCTATATATATATATATATATATATGTATTCTAGATAGATATATATATATGTATTCTAGATAGATAGAGAGAGAGAGAGAGAGAGAGAGAGAGAGAGAGAAAGAGAGAAAGAAACCTGGAAAGCAGGTTGGGCAGTGCATTTACCACCGAGCTCAGTTGACTGTGTCGGGGTCTTCGGTCATGAGTCTGGTTCAGATCTTCAGGCCTGACCTTAACGAGTGCTGATCCAGAGCCAAAGGTTAGGAATTGCCCAGTGGCTACCAGCAAAGTTCATTATCAGTGGTCAGAAAGGGAAGGTGGCATGGCCCCTTGGCAGACAAAACTGTGAATGTCGGCTCTTAGGTGCCAGCAATCGTAGTCCTTCGGTTGCTGTGGACTGGATGTGGTTATCAAGGCATTCCTGGTTGCCTGGGCAGCAGGCATTGCATCAGTACCTTTCCTGTCATGCCTGGGCTTTGCACCTTGTGCCTGATGCCTGTGTGTTGCCCTGATATCCTGGGTGTGTTGTGCCAAACCTCTGTGTATTGCAAGAGTTACACTTGCACACTGCACATGTGTTGCTGGAGTGTGGTAAGCCACGCCCAGGCATGTTTTGGGAGTGAAGCTCCTCTTTGGCCTTAGTGGGGCCCCTTTTTTAAAATATGTGCTCCATACATAGGAACAGTGACATTTTTTTATTAAGTTCTGTTTTGTTTTCAAAGTACCAATAAATTGTCAAGTTGAAATAATAACTCTGGAAATTAAAACGAAAGACTAATTTTGGTATTAAAATATCATTAAAACTCTCATATACAAATGGATGCAGGGCAACTAGTATTCCTGTCTTGACAAGCAAATAAAGCAAAGAAGAAATGTTAGTTGAAATCTGACCTAAAAGTTAGTTTGAACAAAGATCCATTAACACATCTCTAAGTATGCCTCTGCATATGTATAGGGAAAAATTCTCAAGGACAATATAAAACAAAATGTGCATTACATGCCATCTAAAGTAAGTTCCATTTCAGTGCTTGAATGGATAAATGCTGCAAATGGAACACAGCTGGAAAAGACCTAAAGAAAGATTTGAAATAATATTAAAATGGGCCTTTAATGTCAGTGAAGTAATTACTTTTCCCATGAAATAAGTGCTGTACTTTACTAGTAAAAGGAGAGGATGACACTGTTTTTCTCGCCCATAGTTGAAACATGATTTATCACAGTTCATTTACGAGAGCCTCATATTTTCTTGTCATACTTTGACCATGATTTATTTAGAAAAATTTCACTTTTCAATTTAAAAGGGGTGTATAGTCATACTAGTCTGTACATATATTAAAATTCACAACAATAAACTTGGAAATAATTAAAGTTCAATTTGCCTTTCTTCTCTAACCAAATCTCACAAAGGAGAAATGAGAGGCTATGTATAAAACTCACTCATGTTATCTGGGAATTGTCACTCATATTTTGAAAAAGTAATGACAGTGTTTTGATCATCTCTAAATTCATTATGCTTAGATTTGTCATACCTACATAGCTTGTAACGATATAATTTTAGTGTCATGTGAAAAATTAAAATCATTCTTTCTCAAATGATGTTCATATGTAAAAGAAATTACATTTCTAATCACATAGAGACTTAGTTTGCTGTTATGAAAAATAAAGTTAGTTTGCTTCAGTATAAACTTTCTGAATCACTAGTGTTCAGATATGTTTTTCCATAGTTAGTGTGAGGTAGTATAGCAGTTTATACTGGAGGACTTTAGGCTGTGCATATCTATCATTTTTCTTTTTCATTGTGAAGCTCATTTTCTTTCCAAATGCATGAAATATAAAATTAAATATTAGATAAAATATATATTATAGAATTATATTTGGCCAACTTTTTTTTTAATTTTTTTTTTGCCCGGGGGGGGGATACTGGGGATTGATTTCAGGACTTTGCACATGTTAAGTATGAGCTTCGGCGCTGAGGGACACCTTCAATTCCTATCCAACTCTTTCTCAACAGGAAGTACCCACAAGTATTAATAATGCAATTGAGTTTATAAATTTCTGGGCAATTTGGATGCAACTGACAATTTAATTGACAATTAAATGTATTGCCTGAGATTTCCAGTAATCTCATTTCTGTAAATTTATCATAAGATAATAAACTGGACACACTTGCTAAATATGTGTCTAGCATTTTTAAGATATTAAAATTTTGGAAAAACTGAAATCTTAAATAATGATGAATATTCCAAAATTTGGTATTACTTCAAAATAATTGAAAATTTCATTGTTGTACAGAAATGAGTTAGTATTCCAAATACATAAGGGATTTAAACTATTCAATAGCAAAAAAAAAGATAACCTGATTAAAAACTGGGCTAAAGATCTAAATAGACCTTACTCAAAAAAGACATACAAATAGCCAACAAGTATTCAAAATATTTGAGTACAATAAAGTACTGAAAATCATTAGGGAAATGCAAATCAAAAATATGAAGAGATCATCTCACATCTGTTAAAATAGCTACTATCAAAAAGGTAAAAAGAGTAAGTGGTGGCAAGGATGTGGAGAAAAGAAAATCTCTTGTACATTGTTGGTGGGAATGTTAATTGGTATGGGTATTATAGAAAACAATATGGAGGTTCCTCTAAAAAGTAAAACTAAAACCACCATATCATACAGTAATCCCACTACTGGGTACAAATTCAATGGAAATGAAATGTGTATCTTGAAGAGATATCTACCTCCCATATTCATGGCAGCATATTAACAATGGTCAAGCTATGGAAGAAAGCCTAAGTTTCCATGGATAGATGAATGTATAAAACAAATGTTAAATAAATGAATGAATATAATAAATAAGAACACGCATCAAAGTTCTGTGTTCTCACTTATAATATAAGATATTTTCCATTGATGTTCTTGCCAATGCAGTAAGATTAGAAAGAAAAAGAAAAAGGAAAGAAACATTAGAAAACAGAAGGAGAAATCTACAAATATTTCAAATGTTAAAATTTTATATAGAATAAATACAAAGATAATAGACTAAAAGCTTAAAATTATTTTAACATTTTAAATAGTGTGAGAAGATTAAATATATGAAAACTTATAGCTTTTATATAATACAAATCATATAGAAAATATTACATAGAGCAATAAAAGTAAATGAATAGAAAAATTGAAAATGGCAATAAAATAAAGTATGGAATTCTTGGGAATATACCATTTGTATCAAAGGCATATATATTAAGAATTATATAATTTTATTAAGATACATAAAAGGTAATCAAGTTAAGCAAACTATCATGACTGAAAGACAATAATTGTGTATATATTATTTTTTCATAAATCAATTTAAGTATTTCAAATAATTCTAATACATTTTTAATTTGAAAAGGATATTATCATTGCAATGAAATCTAGTCAGAATAGTAAAGACAACTCAGAAAAGAAAGATAATAAAAGGTACCTTATATAGTTACAGAATAAATTATATTATAAACCTAAATAATAGCACGGTACCAATAGGAGGTCATGAGATAAATAAAAAGAACATAGAGAGAATAGATTCAATTAATATAAAATGTGATATATAACAAAATTGACACTTTGAGTTATTAGAATTGAAGGGTCATTCAATAAATGTTGATGGGAGCGTGACTTTTAAAGAAAATAGCAAGTTTCAGATATATTTTTAATAGTGCCATTTAAAAATAGAGCCAAAACAGTACTGGGAGAAAATATGAATGAATAATCAACATACTATTTTATCCAAGATAAAAGAAATTTATATACTTAACAGAGGAGGTTAAAAACCATGAAAAATTATCATTTTTTACGCATAAAAACAAATGAATCGTTAAATGGCAGTAAAAACTTCAAAATATAAATGCAAATGATAAGCTAGAAATTATTTAAAAGATATATGGATTGGTAACATTATCTGGGGCTGACTTCCATTGCCTCATGAACCTCAAATTTATTCCTCTCTTCCCAATTTGTCTTTTCAAAGTGTCATGGGGTTGACGGCTTAAAACTGGCCACAGTGGTATTGATTATACTATAGGAATTGGCAAACACTGGTAAAAGACCCACCTTCCAAGCCCCTGAGTAATATTTACTAGCATCCTACTACATATACATAAATATCAGCATGCATAGCAAGGGATAAGGGTGGAGAGAAGGGAAACAAAGAAAGAGAGCAAGAGAAAAGAAAGGCCTAATCATTAAATATTAAAAGACTCAGTGCCAATACTGCAGAGTAGAATTAATTTTTTTAATTAAAAAAGAAAAAAAGAAGCTTTTCTAAACCTGACTTTTGTCCTAAGAGTAAGAAATAACTACTTTCACTTTTTAAAAGTACATATTTGTTTTATTAGATCTATTTTTAGCCAAATTTATCCTACATATATTGCTAAAAATAAAACTGTGTATGTGTATGTGTATGTGTTTGTGTGTGTGTGTGTGTTTGTATGTGCATGCGTGTGTATGTATATATGGCATAGTTTATTCAAGAAGTTTGTCTGGAGCCAGGCGTGGTGGCACACACTTGTAATCCCAGCACTTTGGGAGGCGGAGACCGGAGGATCTGGGTTTGCGGCCAACCTCAGCTCTCTCTCTCCCTGTCTCTCTCTCTCTCTCTCTCTCTCTACCTAGTGAGGCCCTCCGCAACTTCGTGAGACCCAGTTTCAAAATAAAGTATAAAAAAAAATAGGGCCGGGGGTGTAGCGCGGAGGTAGAACGCCCCTGGGTTCAATCCCCGGTACCACGAAAAAAGAAAAAAGAAGTTTTTCTGGTTATATTTATAATAGTCGATTGTTAAATGCCATCTGAATGTAGCACACTAGAGTAAATGTTGATATAGAAAAATATTCATATGATTAAGTGAAAGTAGGGCTAGTTAATCTTACTGATTATCCATTCTTTTTGGTTTTTTTTTTTTTGGTGCTGGGAATTGAACTCAGGGACATTTTACCTCCAAGCTACATCCTTAGCCCTATTTTTTATTTTTTATTTGGAAACAAGATCTCATTAAGTTGCTGAGAGCTTTGCTAAGTATCTGAGGATGGCTTAGAACCTGCGACACTCCTGTTTCACCCTCCCAAGTATGGGGATTATACATGTGTACTACCATGCCGGCTATATCCATTCTTACTGTATTCCTTTCCCGGCTCCACTGATCGGTAACAACAGAGAGATTTAAAAATTGAAAATTATGAAAACTTCTGAGCATAGAAAATACTAAAGATAAGTAACCAGAACACAAACCAAGTAATTACTAACATAGCAGAATATTAATGCAGACATTAAGCGTTAAATACCTATATATATTACTATAGTAAGCTCAGAAAGACTCAGGAATTAAAGAAATGTTTCAATAAACCAAAACACAAGTCAATACATTTTTTACACTTTCACGAAAATATTGGGGGAATAAATGATTGACAAATCCATTAAAAAGTTCAGCATATAAATACATTAGAAAATTATAAACTCTGGGAAGACAAACACAGTGTACAAGAAATTGAATGCAATCAAATCCTGTTGCATTGCATGGCTGAGCAGAAAATAATTGTTACAGAATCACAATAATGTAAATAGTGAATATTTATCTAGCCAAGTTTGATTTTATTGATAGAAAGGGCCAGGAAAATATAATTATGGGCACTTGTTTATCGTATGTTTCTATGGGGAAAGGGTGGTAAGAAGGCTAAATTTTCATTTTCCATGGTGGAATGCTGAAAGATAGTAGCCAAAACCAAAAAAGAAAGTGTTTGCCTGAAACATGTTATTTAAAAACTAGAAGCAGCCTCTAATTCCAGTACTTGTGAGGCCGAGACAGGCCACTGCAGGTTTGGGCCAGTCTCAACAATTTAGCGAGGCCCTCAGCAACTTAATAAGACCCTGTTTCAAGACAGAAAATAAAAGTAAATAGGGCTGGGGGGTGTAGCTTATGTTCAAAAGAAGATAGAGTGATTCTGTAAATGTCAGATCCTACCTTCCAAGACATTCGGAATCAAAGTCAAGATGTATAAAATGGTTTACAAGAATCCAGCCGCATGCTACAGCTCTGGTCTCGGTACCCACCATTTTCTCTCTGGCTTGATCTACTCATTACCCTGACCACCCTTGTAAGAATGTAATAGACTCGTCACTGGATGCTTGTTCTCCCCCTGAGAGCCACAGTCCTTCTTCCTCTCTGTTTTATCAGGTGTTTCTCAATGACAGCTTCTCTCACCCCTACTGCAACTCGCAGCCCTCCCGCCTCCCCAGCATTCTCCATTTTGCTTCCTAGCTGTCTGTGTTTTTCTTCCCATCACTTACCTTCCGACAAATCTTCCATTAGGTCTGTTCATCTACTTTTAGCATGCCCCCAAATGGCACGTAGCTGTGCAAGGGCAGGGCCTTTTCACTGTTTTATCCTCAGTGGTCAGAACAATGCCTGATACGTACAATTCAATAGATATGTATTTAAAAGTGTGAATAGATGCATGATATGCAATTATAGCTGCTGATGCAAGAATAAAGTTATTCAGCAATGTGTGAGTGATAGTTACTTCTGCTCACCTCTCTGTTATAGAGTTGTAAGCATTTATTTTTATTTTCGAATTCATCTACAAATGGTGTACATATATTGTAATGAAAAGTTTCATAAAATTAGCATTAAAATTAATGAATATTAACTTATTCAGAAATATAATTAAAGAATGCATAATGATTGGCTTAGGTAGAATGGAAAGAACAAATACAGAACAAATGAATAGAGATTATTTTTTTCCTGGAATGCACGTCAAGGCAGTCATGCGTGGGGAATAATGTCCACTGACTAAAATAAACCAGTTCTTAGATTAAAAATAATCAAACCTTGTTTGTCTAGTGGAGAATGGGCCTGGGGTAGCTTCTTTGTAATTCAAAAAGACTTTTCTTTGCATCTTTTATGAAATAGATATTTGGGATGCTGTTTAATTCATAAGGAAAAAAAGACATGTTTTGAACATAGCATGGGGTATTTTGTTCATTTTTAGTTATTTTTATTTTTGTATGCAGAAATAGCACCTCACTGCAGTCGTAAAAGTTTCCTTACATACATTTTCCATTTGGCTCTTTTTATGTATTTGAGAGGCAGCTAAGTGTTAGGTAGTCATCTTTGCTCACAGCTTCACTCTACCACTTATAATTTCTAATACAGAGCCGGGCGTGGTGGCGCACACTTGTAATCCTAGTACTTGGGAGAATGAGACAGGAGGATCTAGGTTCAAGGACAGCCTCAGCAAGTAGTGAGACTCTCATCAACCTAGTGAGACTCTGTTTCAAAAACATAAAATAAAGTAGAGCAGGGGGTGTAGCTTGGAGGTAGAATGCCCCTGGGTTCAATTCCCAGTACCACATCATAATAATAATAATTTCTAATACAGAACTTTCCTTCATAACACGTCACATTAGAGATAATATCCACTCCATAGATTGCCTGTGAGGTTAAAATCATAAAAAATTGCATCTTTTTGTTAGAATTCCTTTCTACCATACTTACTGTGTAACTCGTTCAGATGTGTAATTCTCACAACATTCCATGAGAATTTTGCAAGATGTTGAAAAGCCACAGACATTAATACACCACATCACTTACTGAATTTATTTCTCTACATGGCTTTAGAAGTCTGTAAAACTAGCTGGCTAAAATACTTCCTTTGGGTCTAGTGTCACATAAATTATTTTCAATGCCTGTTATTTCACACTTGATTTTCCACGAGGTGACAAGTCTCTTGGAGATTCCGTCTTGTATCTACTCCTCATGTCATTGCAATAGCTTCCCGGGTACATTATTTTTCCATGATACAGTGAAATTCTACCTCTGTGGCTTAGAAATTAAGTTTCTCAAAGCATTTTATTAAGAAAGTCTCATAGGTGTACTCTATCACTTCTTATAATAGGAGGTAGGCTCTATGCATTTGAACATTTCATAGATAAAAGTTTTTATTAAAATGTTGAAAGATTTTGCTTGTAAAATACTACATTTGATTGATTCTAAATACAGCATCATAATTGTTTTCCTCATTCTTGATTCCACTTACCTATGTAATATGTGTTTTCTGTGTAATATGTCTAGGTCCAAAATCCTTTACTTTTTCTAAGTTTGCTGCCTCCAACTCCCCTGTCTTTTCCCCTGTAAATATCAACATCTACTTGTACTTGGCCAGGCAGTAATCTTCCAGGCATTCTTGTCTCCAGTGTATTTCCAGTCTCATGTCTCTCTTTTCACCCCTACTATCAAATACATGTGCAATCTAACCACTTCTCAACACTGCTAAAACAACTGGGTCTATGTCACCTGAATCTCTTTCCTTTCTAATGATGATTCTGTCACAGTCGATATCAAAACTCATCTGCCCCTGCTCCCTGTTACACAGCCAAATTGTCTTAATGAAACAAATATCGAGATGCTTCATATTTAAGTTTTGCAAATTTGCTAATTATTAAAAAAATTTAGTTTTATTTATCTGATTACTTGTGAAGCTCAAAGCTTTTCATCGTTGTGCATTCCTCAGTATTTTATGAGAAATGTTGAATCACAGTTTTTGCCTTTTTCATTTGTGTTGGGAAATATGGGGATAAAGGGAACTCAGCTCGGCAGCAGGAACAGATTTTCTTCCGAGATAAAACCTGGGAGGAGGCAACTGACCAGGAGAGAGAGTCAGGAGCCTACTTCCTTACAGTCTAGAGGCATTTTATGGGGAATTAGAAGCGAGCAAGAGCAAAGAAGTGTGTATTTCTCTGATTGGTGGGTTTGACACCAGGCCAGAGCAGGTAAATTTATGGGACTGGGAGCAAGGGGATGGTTAAAGGCGTTTTCCCGCCATTCCTGGAGTCCTTTGTTCTCGGCCTCCTCTGGCCAGGCCTCACAGCCAGACCTCACAGTGCCCACAATTTGTTAAACACCTACTTTCTTTTTTTGTCATTCCTGTGAATTTGGGGATTTTGTTGTTGTTGTTTTGTTTGTTTGTACTGAGGATTGAGCCCAGGGACAATCTATCTCTAAGATACACTCTAGCCCTATTTTATTTTTTATTAAGGAACAGGGTCTCACTAAGTTGCTGAGGCTGACTTTGCACTTGCAATCCTTCTGTCTTAGTCTCACAAGTACTGGGATTACAGGTGTGCACCACCACTTCTGGCTCTTGAATTTGTTTTTTATATAGTAGCCCTTTAGCTGGGCATAGTGGCCTGTGATACCAGTATTTGGAAGGTTGAGACAAGAGAATCATAGGTACAAGGCCAGTATGTGGTAACTTAGGAAGACCTTGTTTCAAAATAAAAAATTAAAAAACCTGGGGGTGTAGATCAGAGGTAGAATGCCTCGGGGTTCAATACCCAGTACCACACACATACACACACATACATACATACACACACACAAAGCCTTTTGACCTATTTCTGATCAATTTTTAATTTTGTAATTTTTCTTGAGATTTCTCCTTTAAATAGTGAAAACTATTACCTTTGATAATTTTTTCCATTGTATAAACTTCAAAGCTAAAAACAAAATAATTACCTGTCCAGATATAGAGAAAAATAACAAATTTATGTGGTACATTACAATTTTTAAAAAAATGTATTTAACCATTGTGAAATTTGCATACGTATTAAAATGTATGACTGTAAATGTGTGTTTTTCTTATAATCAGTTGTGCCATCAGCCTTCATTAAATTTTACTTATAAAATTCATTTGTTATATGAGAGTATAAGGATGTTACTTGAATTTTATAAATTTTTAAAAATATTATTAGTTTACATTGCAGGCATTTTTATTTACCTATTTTTCATTATATCAAATAAATGTAATTATCTTGTCAAATAAAATGTAATATTTGATAGCAAATAATCATTGTGCTATTTCCAAATATTATTTTAGACTTTCAACTCCTATTCTTATCTAGGCAAATATATGATTCTGCTGAAACTGTAAAATTGCTTAAGATATAAAATTAATCTAGGCAGATAATTTCTTCTACTATGTTTTCTAAACAGAAACATTAAAAGTTCTCATGTTAATCAAGTATTTTAGATACAATGATAAAAGAAAGCCTATCTGAATTTTAGTTATTTTATTCCTAACTCATTTTATTGGATTTAAAAAGTCATTTGAATATTTTTTGTTTATTATCAACAATTATACATTTAAAACACTTTTTATGTCATAATTCAAAACTCAGTCCTCTTTGTATGCTGGATAAAACATTGTTTTTGTTGTTATTTTGGGATATGGATACGCCTTCTTGTTTGGTTAATATGACATTATAGCAAATGCATATTTTCCTTATATTGGTGACCTGTGGCTCTTTCACATGACTCATGTGACATTTCTGTGTAAATGGTGAGACATATACTTAATTTGTCATCTATTCCTTTAAGTGAGAAAGAATTCTTAGATTATTGCGTGGCATGTTTTTCTGAACTGCAATTTTGAATTTTTTTAATGTGATCATTTTGTTGCACTGAAGATTGTATGCTGAAATGTTATAATAATAATGATCTATTAATGATGATTTAGGTATTTATTTGACACTCAAGTAAATACATGTTATTCTAGTACTTGATTCCTCCAATGGATTAATGAATGGCATCATGACCCAGTTTTACAGACGGGCAACTCAACTGACAGCAAGGTGAGGTGATGTAGGAAAGCATCGGCTTCTACACTATCGTGCATGGGCTCCTGAGAATACACTTGGAAATCCCATCTATACTGTCTTCAACAATGTAGACATTGGAAAATATAAGAGCTTTAGGACTTTGAATTAAAGTCTGGCAAATAGATTCCTACATAATCTATATTAACTTTCACTTAAATAACTATTAATATAGAAGGAAGGGGAAAATGATAGAAAAGCTAAAAGTAATAAAAATAAAAAGGAAAGTGTCTGGGAAAATATTGGGTAACTCTCAAAATGAGATCTCTTAAGAGTAACAAATTCAATATATTCTTCATAGCTCTATCTATAAATATCTTATTTAAAAACAAAATGTAATACTAAATACTATTTTTAAATAGTTAGGCTAAGATCATGATTTTATAAATATCTTAGAAAATACATAATAAAATATAGTAATTTTTTGGTCAGATTATGATGTTTAGTCTTTATACCTTTCTCTATTTTTCATAATTAGAACAAAGAACACTTAATAAATAGAAAAGTTAATATTTTAAATGTATATTGTGTTGGTTAGGGTTCTGCAGAAAAATGGAACCATTAGAATATATGTGTACACAGATGAATGAATGGATAGATAGATAGATACATATACTCATGTTTTTTCATGTGTGTGTAGTACTAGAGATGGAACTTTCTAAGCTACCACATGCCTTTAACATGAGATCCTGTCTCAGACCCCTAAGTACTGGGATTACAGGTGTGCACCACCACACATGGCTTATGTATATGTATTTTGGTCACCAATCGACTGCATATACAATGGTGGTGGTCACATAAAGTATAGGTATATAATCGGCTATACTATCTAGGTTTGTGCAAGTATACTTTATGTTTGCACGATGAAAAATTGCCTAAGGATACATTTCTCAGACTGTATCCCATTGTTAAGTGACACATTTGCAGACAGTCACCTCTTTGTTATTTCTCATATTTCTGGAGGCTGGAAAGTCCAAGATCAAAGTTCTAGAAGGGTTTTATTTCTGGTCAGGGCTGCCTTCCTGTTTTGCAGATAGTCACTTTCTTGCTATGACCTAAACTAGAAAGAGAGAGCTTTAGTATATTTTCCTCTTCTTATAGGGCATCAGCCCTATCACCTTAGAGCTCTGCCCTCATGACTTCATTGAACCTTAATCACATCCTCAAAAGCCCTATCTCCAATAGAGACACATGGAGTTTTAGGATTGTGATATATGATTTGGGGGCAATATAATTCAATTTATAGCAACTGAATTGTCTTAACCTATTTTGCAAGATTTAAAAAAAATTATCAGCTGCTATTCTAGCTATCATTAGCTAGGATAAGACCTGTGAAGCAGAGGACAATGAATGTGGAGTCCCTGGTGTGAGAAGGTGTTTAACTTGTGTGGTTGGAACGTGATGAGAAGCGGTAAGTTGTGAGAATAGTAAAGGAACTAGGAGCCAGTTCATGCAGCACATTGTAGGACCTGAAATAGTCTTAAGAGTACATCTAAAAAAATGGTCATGAATTAGGAGGTAATATCATCAAGAACAAATTTGAAAAGCACTGTCTTTAGGAAGAGAAGAAAAGTATGGATGCTGGAAGACCAGACATGGAAGAGAACAATGGAATTTAGGATATGAGGTATTCCTGTACTGAAAAAAAATCTACATTTCAGCCATTGAAGAATAGCTCTGTGTGTGTGTGTGTGTGTGTGTGTGCGTGTGTGTGTGTGTGTGTGTGAATGTGTGTGTGATTGTGTGTGTGATTGTGTGTGTATGTGGTACTGGAACGCAAATCCAGGGATTTGCATGTGTTGGTCAATTGGTCTACCACTGAGCTACATTTCCATTTATATATTTCCATTTATATATTTTATATAAAAATATATAAATATATATAAATAAATTTATATATATAAAATATATAAATATACATATTTATAAATATATATATATATAATTTTTTGCGGTACTAGGGATTGAGCCCAGGGGCATTCTACCTCCAAGCTACACCCCCAGCCCTATTTTTTATTCTTTATTTTGAAACAGGTTCTTGCTAAGTTGCAGAGGGCCTCACTAAGTAGCTGAGGCAGGCGGCAAATCAGGATCGTCTGGTCTCAGCCTCCCAAGTACTGGGATTACAAGCGTGTGCCACCATGCCCGGCTCTTAGTTTTATATTTGAGACAGGGACATAGTAAGTTCCCCAGGCTTATGATCCTCCTGCCTCAGCCTCCTGAGTAATTGGGATTAAAGGTGTGGGCTACCAAACTGTGTTCTAAACTATTTTTTAATTCTTTACAAAATTAATAACAAAAGGTTTTCATTGAGTGAGGAAGGTTATATTTAAAACAATGTTTCTAATTATGTAAACTTCTCTATTTGTACATGAATGGTATGGGTGCACAAGCATACGTAAAATATTATAAATATTTATAAATAATATGGACACAAAATAAGTGCAATAAAATATGAATGTGAAGTATTACATATTTAATCTTAATTTTAAATATTAAAATAGCATTTTAATATTAATCATTGCTATTTCTGGAAAGACAAATTATATTTTATGTTTTAATTTGCTTTTTTATCCCCAAGTGTTTTATAAAGTACAATGTTCAAATTCCTAAATTATGATATTTTTGCAATACATTTTCAAGGAAAAATATAACATTAACTTGGTACCTACAGTTAGAAGCTTTAGATTGAAACATGAAATACTCTATTCAGTATCTAAATATAAATAATAATATTTTAGCAGATATTAATACATTGTGGATGTCTTCTGATTTTATGATCTTGGCAAGACTGATGTAGTTGAGAAATAAAGCAGAAACAATAATATAGAACATGAATTTTAAAATTCTTTTTCTTTCACATATTCTACTCTCATCAACATAATCCTCAAATTATGAATCTCTCACAAAGATGAAAATCAATCTCTTTTCAACTTGTAGAAATTGGACATAAATTATATATAGAAAATGTGGTAAAAAAATGTCCATGGTTTGAAGTAAAATGGCCTATAGTAGATTCAAATTGTTCTACTAGTCACAGGATTTTGACCAAATTGATTTAAACCTCATTTTCATTATCAAAAAATAAATTAGAAAACCAGTTCTTTTCTATTTATTGCACATTGATGTGAGAAAGAGCCAAAACAATGTGCACAAGTTACTTGAAATTATGTGTTATGCAAACATTTGACAATGAAATTAATGATCTCAGGGAAGCAATGAAAACAATAAGTAGACTGTATTGAAAAGTTGAAACAAATAATTATGTAGCATATGAGGAAAGCCAAACACTAAATAAACTAATTTTCTTTCTTTGGGCATAATTAATATCTCATACTCATGTACTCCTATAATCACTAACGAATTAGTTAACCTTCTCCCTAATGACTTGGAAAACCTAGGCCGTTTGATCAAAGACCTCATTAGTAAATTTTAAATTATTTTTACTGTACCAAAGTATGTTATCAACTTAACATAAATAGTCCAGAAATTAACCAGATCTACTCAGTTTAGATATGATCTGAATCATATCACATTTATTAATAATTAATACATGTTATTAAATTAATAACATACTAAGTATATGCAAATATAATGTGCACTCATGGGATAATTATACTAACTATAACTAATGAAAGAAATGTTAAAATAAAAACACATTCATTATAATTAAAGGGCAGTTAAGTAACATTTATCTCTTAGTCTCTTGGTAGGAAGAATAAGATTGAAAAATGAATTAGTATCATGCATTTTTTTGTCAATAAAACTCACAGGTGGTTTTATAATGGTCTCTCCAGTCTCTCATAATCAGAGAATGTTCTGCTAGACTTTTAGAGACATGTGTATACATTACTGGATTTCTCTTGGTCACTGAAGAACTATAATCATAATCAAGAATGACTAGCCGGGCGTGGTGGCGCATGCTTGTAATCCCAGTACTTTGGGAGGCGGAGACCAGAGGATTCGGGTTCGCGGCCAGCCTCAGTTCTCGCTCTCTCTTTCCCTGTCTCTCTCTCTCTCTCAATCTCTCTCTCTCTCTCTCTCTTTCCTTAGTGAGGCCCTCCGCAACTTCGTGAGACCCGGTTTCAAAATAAAGCATAAAAAATTAGGGCCGGGGGCATAGCGCGGAGGTAGAATGCCCCTGCATTCAATCCCTGGTACCGCAAAAAAAAAAAAAAAAAAAGAATGACTGGACAGATGGGTGTGGTGATGCACACCTGTAATCCCAGTACATAGGAGGCTGAGACAGGAGGAGTGCAGGTTCAGAGACCAGCCTCAGCAATTCAGCAAGACTTTCAGCAACCTAGCAAGACCTTGTTTAAAAATAAAAAATAGAAAGGGTTGAGGGTGTATGTTGTGAGCAATGGGGCCACAAGGTCTTAAGACACATCACACACAATTTGTGTTTTTTCACAATGTCATGAGGTTTATTAACTCTAAGGTTAAAGCACACAGGAACTTATCAGGAAATTGTGTAAGTTAAGCTAAGTTCGGATGCTGGGTGGCTGCTTTGCCAAAGACAATTAGCAACGAATGAGCATCAAACAATATACTTCACACTAGCAAATCTAACAATTTAGGTTGAATAAATGTGCTAGAGAACACACAAATTCGAAAACTTAGAGCATTTCAATTAATTAGTAAAATAATACAATCAAAACAAACAGGGAGTAGGGAATAATGAACCAAGTCCAGGAATGGAAGAGGAGATTCAGGAGTTGACCTGGGTGTAGAGCTGTTGGAGTCCCGCCGATCCTGTCAGTGAGAACAGCAAGAGCAGAACGAGTTGCTGGATTGGAGTCATAAACATGGGCAGAATGTCGCGGCATAAGCAGAGCTCAGCACTGCTCATAGGAAGGCTGGTGTCTCTATAGAAATATCTGGTGTTTCCCAGTGTCTTTGGCAAACTCATCCAGGCTTATCAAACCCTGCCAGACTCCTATCAGTAGTCCAAATGTATCGATGACATCAGCCCATCAGAGGTGAGAAGGCATTTTATGATCCAAGTGTCCATTATCAACTGCAGCACAACTGTGCCAGTCTGAGCCCTATGCTGACATCCACACAAGTTTCTGAAGCTATATGCTGGCATGTCTAAACAAGTTGTTTATGAGTTCCTAAAAATTGTTTTATATCCCATTCTCTATACAGTGTGGCTTAGAGATAAAATGTCCCTGTATTCAATCCCCACTACAAATTAATAATAATAATAATAATAATAATAATAATAAATAAAGAATGACTGGACACTCCTTTGCAAAAACACACAGGGACAAATTAAGAGTAGAGAATGAGCCTCTGACCTTTTGCACCTGGCACTGGCTTCTCTTGCACTTGACCTTCGTTTCTTGGTTAAACTTTCCAGTCCTAACCCAGCCCAACTCCTTCCTCAGAAGCCCTGAAATGACTTTGGTAGGGGATCATTTATTTTTCTGTATCCTATTTCAGACTTAATAGCCCTAATAATTTTGAGGGGCCTGAAGTAGTTTCTTTAATTTGTTCATGGCCAATCAGGCACAAATCTATACATGGCTCATTTTCTGCATAATGAAGAGGGTCAGATTAAGATGTCTAGATGCCCTGAGCATCAAAAAAATATAGATTCTTATTTTGTGTAACATTAAAAAATAAACACTAACCCTCACAATTAATCTGAAGAAATACCATATCATTTCATCCACGTATTTCTTGGTACATTTTGAAATATCAATTATGAAGTCCTTTTCAATGTTTTCTAATTTTATGCTAATTCTTATTCCTAACTGGTAAACAAGTAAATATATCTTAAAGATAATGCAAAATGGACTATATTAGACTTAATATATTTGTGTCTCTATCAGCTCCACCATTTGTTTCTCACCCTATCAACCTATGCATTCAAGCAATGTATTCTGTGCTATGATAGCTATTAAAAAAAAAAGACTTGAATAGAATATGGAGCATCTATTTGAAGTAAATTAGTACTTTTCTTTCTACAAACAAATCACTTAAGATGTGCATTTTGACTGATTGACATGAAATATCTTTGTCAAAATATTTAATAGAGTTCTTTTTGCATAGTGCTAATTATACAATCAGTACTTTTAATGTAGTGACAGCAAGATTTCTGAATTTGATCTACTTAAATTTTCCCCACCATTTGCAGCCAAACTCATTTCTTCTGTCACAATTTCTTTCTGAAAATAAAAAAGGGAACATATCCCCTAAACTTTATGTGTTTAATTTTTGAAATTATACTATGTCCCTAGCTTTCATGAGCCACATCATGACCAAAGACAATAATTTCATACTGATATTTGTTGGAGAATAGAGACAAAGGAACCATGGCTTGACAGACCAGAACAGGTTTTATTTGGGGTAAATCCTGGGAGGGGGGACTGACTGGGAAAGAGAGTCCACGAGAGTCAGGAGCCCCCTTCCTTACAGAATAGGGGCTTTTCATGGGGCAAGGAAGAGGGGGTACAGGAGTAGTTGTGTATGCTGGTTTGTGGGTTACTGATCAGGTCAGGGGGTGTATCTCTTTATTTCATGCCTTTTCTTGGGTCCCTTTGTTCTCGGTATCCTCCGGCAAGACTTCACAGCCAGACCTCACAGTGCCCACATTCCAGAGGTTTTATAATATTTATATATTGGGAAATGGGTGGCATATTCATTCCAGCTGCTTCCTGCTTGACAATGAAGAGGGGGTGGATCTAGGGCTGGAAGCTGTGTTGCATGCATGCACTGTGAGGATCTCAGAGGTCCTGTGTGTTTGGGAGGAGGATGTATTGGCCTTTGCTCTATAAGAGAAGCTCCTTGACAGAGCGGTTAGTGATTTTTTTTGAATTTGTGACATAATCAGGTTAATTATTCATGGCCCAAAAGGTAGGATGAGGAGGAAAATGAGTAAAGGAGTTAGAAAGGGTAGGAGCCATGCTATCTGGGAGGAAACATAAGGAACTGAGATTAAACAGGTGTTTTGTCTGTAAGATTTTGGGCAGGACTCAGCTCCTGCAGGAGCTTACAGGAATAGGAATTTCCACTTTTTGTAGTGTTTGATGGTTCTGGACCTGTAAAATCTCAAGAACAACAGGTTTAAATTTATAGCATCTTATAAGGATTTAACTGGAGGGAGGTTTTGGGTATTGGTGTCATATCTTATTCTTCTATGAGTTTAAAGGTAGATGTACTATATAAATGGCTTTAGTATAGCTGAAATAGCATATTTGCCTCTGGTTATACTGTGTTTTTTTTTTTTTCTGGGTGTTCAAGGCCAAGCCATTAGCCCTACGCTGGGTAAACATAAGTTTTGTTTTTTTTTTTTTAACAATTTTTGCTGTTAAGGTCTGTCAAGTCTCCTCAGGGTTATTCTTAGGGACTTGGTGAGGCTTTATCTCTACCAGTTGTGCCATCTACCAGGACAGGTCATGGTCTTTTATAGAGGACATTTCCTCTCTGATGACCCTCCTTTTTGCAGAGTATGTGCTTGTGGCTCCCAGTCTCTGGGACCTTGGTGATCTCCCTGTTTCAGGAGGTCAGATGACTCACTGGAGTTACAGGGGCCTTTAGCAAGCTCCTCCCCTGGGTCCTATTTGACCTTGAAGGACTAGGGCCAAAGTATTGGTGAATTCTCCATAGTCCTTTTATCTAATGATTATTTTCTAGGTCTCAGTTGTTAAACAGTTGGAGCCAGGCGTGGTGATGCATGCTTGTAATCCCCATACTTAGGAGACTGAGACAGGAGAATCACAGGTTTGTGGCCAGCCTCAGCTACTTAGTGAGGGCCTCTGCAACTTAGTGACACCCTGTTTCAAAATAAAGAATAAAAAAAAATGGGACTGGGGATATAGCGATACAGCCCAGAGGTAGAATGCCACTGGGTTCAATCCCCAAAACAAACAAACAAACAAACAAACAAAAAACACCGGTAGGTCAGTTTCTTCAATCCTTTTAAGCTGTCTTTTAGGTGACGGCTATTATTTCAAAACACTGTTTGGGTGTTGTACTTCTGTCAAATGCTAACAAACAACAGTTAACACAATTTTCTAGGGAAAACAGAAAACAGAATTATCAGGAACAAAACAATCCCATTTGTATCTCTGCATAAAGTAGATGATCATAATGCAATTAGGAACATCTAAAACTTTACCAAAGGCAGATCAATATAAATGTACTGAAGAACAGTGCTAGGATTAAGGTTAACTAAGTCTGATTGGAGGGCCTGACTAAAGAAGAGGTATCATGGAAACTTTGAGGTAGGACTGTCCAGGTAAGTTGCTGGGCATGTTTGTTGTCGGTATCTGTCCAGGTAAAAGCAAACAATTGTTGTGAGGACCAGTGTGAATTGAAAGTTGGGCAGATTGAAGGTCGGGCTATGGCAGGCGTGGTGGGAGGTGGCGCAGAGCGGCGCTGGGCGACCAGGGACAGGAAGGGAGGTGGGGCAACAGAAGTGGTAGCTTTTGGGCGGTGGTGGAAGGCGGGATGACCTAAAGCGACTGTGGAGGCTGATGGAAAGGGAGGTGTGGTGGTAGGGGCAGAGACAGGGGAATAGTTTGAGGAAGAATGGGGGGGTTCTGGAGTCCCCAAGGGATGAAGTGGGATAAAGTGGGGATGGGAGGGGCTGGCACTATTGCAGCAGGACGGCTGCAGAGCTATGAGCCTGGGCTGAGTCCAGAGCAAGCAGGCTGCACTGATGTACCTCTGTCTGGCTTTTTTGTTGGAGGCGGGAGTGAGGGAAAAGGCTTAGGACCCAGGGGGAGGAATAGGGGGTTGGGCCTGGATCCAGAAGGGGAGGGAGGGACAAGGTGGCGGCGCAACTGTGGCTTGAACCAGAGGACAGGGATGGTCCAGGGACTGGGATCAAGTATCAGTACACTGGATCCAGCACCGCGGGTGGGTGGCAGGCAGGGACCCAGTGGGGCCAGCCACAGGCTGGCTTGGAGCTCACTTGGGGAGCCCGGACGCATAGATGGAGAGCTGCAGGGGAGGATTTCTTTTTCCCTGGGAAGTTTGCGTCAAGGAGGACTTGGCAGAGAAAGTGATTTATAAAGAATGAGAGCAAGAGGATAGAGGAGAAAAAGCTTAAAAATAAAGGTTGAAAAGAAAGGCTTCTGTCACTTTGCATTGGGGGCAATGTATCTAAGTCTTGTCTGTGAAGTTACAAAGTGGTGGAGTCTGGATAGGCCACCTGCTAAGCAGATGGGAAGGGCCAGAAACAATGCAAGAGTCCCAGGACCTTTGTTTCGGTGGAGGGGTGGTCCCAGGGCTGAGGTGGTGAGGGAACCCGGCAGCGGGGTCCCAGGGCTGGTGGTGGTGCAGTAATTCCAGAGCCTCTTTGGTATCCAGAGAGGTGGACAGAGGCAAGACTTACCAGAAACGAATCTGGTTGGTGTTGGGCATTTGGATCTGGAACCAGCAAAATGGCCTTCTGGTCTGGAGCCACATGGAAGAAGGAAAGGAGTGGGGGAGGGGAAATGGTGCCAGTCCACTGAATGGTGGCTGGCCAGAAATAGCTCAGGTAAGAGAGACCCGACCACCAATTCCCTTCCCAAGTATCCACACCAAAATGTTGGTGAATATGGGGACAAAGAAAACGGCTCAACAGACCAGAACAGGCTTTATTGGGGTAAAGCCTGGGAGGGGGAATTGACCTGGAAAGAGAGTCCGAGAGTCAGGAGCCTCCTTCCTTAGAGATGAGGGGCTTTTTATGGGGCAAGGAAGGGGGGGTTACAAGAGTAGATGTGTATGCCGCTGGATGGAGGCCAGTGACGAGGTCATCTCAGGGCAGGGTAATGATCAGTGGGGTTTGTTTCTTTCACACCTTTTCTTGGGTCCCTTTGTTCTTGAGCTCCTATTCGCCAGTTAAGATGCTATGTCCTTTATATTTTGCTTAATGCTCATAACAATCTGAAAACATTGTTACTAGGTTGTGTCACTATCTTCATTTTACAGATGAAGTGACTGAGATCTATAAAGATAAAATAGAGCTGGGTGCCGTGGTATTCACCTGTAACCCCAGTACTTGGGAGGCTGAGACAGGAGGATCGCAGGTTCAAAGTCAGTCTCAGCAACTTAGTGACGCTCTCAGCAACTTAGCGAGACCCTGCTTCAAAATAAAAAATAAAAATAGGGCTGGGGTGTATGTAGCTCAGAGGTAGAATGCCCCTGGGTTCAATCCCTAGTACCACAATACACAAGTAAATAAATAAACGAAATAAAATAAAATAAATAAATAAGTGCTGGGATGTAGCTTGGAGTTAGAATGCCCCTGGATTCAATATCCAGCACCACAAAAAAGAAAAAAATAGTAAAACATGTTGTCCAAAATTATTCAGGTCAGAAGTAGGGTAGGTGGCTGGTCCAGATAAAACTTTTTAAAATTCTCCTAAATATATCTGAATCATTATTAACACTTACACATAATTTCCTGATAATTGGGGATATCAAATTGGCTTTTTAGTATAAAACTTATAGTTACCAGAAAGTCTTACTGTAGAGGTCTCCCAGGTGGTAGCTACTAGCCATGTATATCTAGTGAGTACTTGAAATTGGCTGGTCCAAATTCAAAATGTGATTTAAGTACAAATGCATACTGGATTTCAAAGATAATATAAAAAATGTAAAATATATCAACAATTTTTTTATAAATTTGATTATATGATGAAGTAAAAATGACATTGACATATTACATTAAGCAAAATTCATTAGTGAAACTAACTTTGTATTCTAGACAGAATATTTGGGTATCTTTTTTCATTATAAAGTTGGTTCATATACATATTTTCTCTTCATGAACTTTTACATCCTTATGTACACTTTTGGTTTGTTTCAGAGATCTTCAGTTCTCAAAAGAAGATAATATACCTTCTATTTAACGTTTTAACATTCCTCTCCTGATATAAAGTATTGCGTTGGGCTGGCTGTGTGTTAAACTGACATATGGCTACCAGTCACTTCCCTCCTTCTTCCTTGGATGTGTAATCTCATGATTAAATTTGGGCACCTTTACTCTCTGAACAACCTGTATAACCGATTACAATAATCCCACTTTCCTTAACAGTGATGTGTTTACAAATGGGCCAGCATTGCAATGAAAGCCAAAAAAAATTTTTTGAGAAAACACCTGCTGATAGGATTCTGGGAGATATTTGTGTGTGTGTGTGTGTGTGTGTGTGTGTGTTTTAAAAAAAAGATTTTGAGGGATGGAGGAAAAGAGAATTCATTTCATGCTGCGCATGGTGGTGCATGCTTGTAATCCCAGTACTTGGGAGGCTGAGACAGGAGGATCTGGGTTCACGGCCAGCCTCAGCTACTTAGGCCCTCCACAACCTAGTGAGACCCTGTTTCAAATTAAAGAATAAAAAAATAGGACTGGGGGGTGCAGCTAAGAGGTAGAATGCCCCTGGGTTCTATCCCCAGTTCTGGAAAAAAAAAAAAAGAGAGAATTCATTTCCACTGGTTGGAATACTTTGCTTAGATATGATGCCTGCAGCTGTGGCAAACCCTGATGTGCATCACAATAAGGATCTCCAAGTTGACAGCTAAGATGGAAGGAACCTGAGCTACCAGTGTCATTAGCTATTAACAAATTTGGCAGCTACCTCACAGCAGGACTTATTGTTATATGAGATAATACACTCATTTATTTAAATTTTTTGACAATGTACTTCATTTAAAATAAACATGCATTGCAAAAGCATTTCAAACAGGTAGAACTAACCTCTTTAAAGATGGAGTAGTTCTTCCAATTAAGGACTACTGTGCACTAATGGGGACATCACTACTGTGCTCTCAGGATCATTCTTGACAAACAAAATACAGAAGATCTTTATTCTTTCACTAGTTGGATAATAAAGATAAGAGATCTACTTGTGCAGAATAATATCTCATATATCCAGTGACCTGTCAGTGCCTTGAGCTGTATTCACAAAGACAAAAAAACAGATGTAGCACCTAAGAAGATCAAACAAATGAGGTAGGCAAGTGCTCTCATTTAATATTTGTGGCATTTTGTTTTCTTCAAGTGACTTCTAGCAGCAGTTTTCATAAATATATTAACAATGACAAATGACTCTTTTCCAGCAGCCTGAATCAAATTAATAATCATGTTAATTGCAATATCATAATTTGGGGAATGTTCAAAACAAATCATTTTTGGAAAAGTCTGCTCTTTTGGATAAAACTTACTCTTTTGTGAGATAATCATTTAAAGCTCTGAATAATCATAGCATTCAGGTGTTCCATAATTTTCTAAATATATTATTAGATGATTTCAATTTCTGCCTATATAATGAAATTAGAAAATTAAAAGAGGAAAAAGAGACCCATATTTTACTATGACTTACTAAAATATATGCTTTTTAAAGAAAGGGATATTTCCTTTATTTACGAATCCAGAGATGGTCATAGTTTTCCAAATGAAAATAAAGACTGAATAACATTATGTAACAATCAATATTATACAAAAATGACAAAAAAGTCAAGCTAGAAAAAAAATGGGCTATGATGTAGCTCGGTGGCAAAGTGCTTGCCTTGTAAGCACAACACCCTGGGTTCAAATCCAGCACAAAAAAAGTAAAAAATGACAGTATCTGGTTTTATTGTACATTCTCATTTAAAAATATAAGATCATTCCATTCACAGATTTTCTTTATCCTTAATAGTATCAATAAACAGATATTTTATAGTTTCATCCTAAACTCACTTCAAAATCCTGACAACTTATAAATCCAAATTGTATCTCAGATTATGCCTTTATATAGTTCAGTGATTGAATTTTACTGGTAGTTACATACTCATATTTTTATTATATTTCCTTTTCATTCAATCTGGACCTTTTTCTTCTTTCTATAACTATACTTTTAATATTATGCTTTTAGTTTACCAAAATACTTATACAGATAAAATACATATCCAAAGGTTATGTATATTATATATGTTTATATATATATCATATAAATAAAATTTCTAAACTATGATGCAGAAAAGGCAGAATCACATGATCAATTGAAAGGATTGAAAGGACTGGAAGTGATATTTCCTCTAAATTTTTTTAAAACTTATTTATTTATTTTTTCCATTTTTTAATTTATTACATTTATTGGTACATCGGAGTTATATGTTTTGATAAGTGTCAGGGTATCAGAAGCGTGCATGCACACATTGCTCATTTAGCCCTCCCTCAAATCCCACCCTATTCCCTCCCCCTTCCCTCCTTTCTTTGCTCAGCATAGTGATTGACTCTGATAAGTTTGTGTGTACACATCATGTGCATTAGTGTATGTCTCTCTCCCCCCTCCCGTCTCCCTCAGTTATGTCACCTTCTTTGCTCAACTAAAGTTTTCTCCTTCTCTGTCTGTGGTTCCCTTCTAAGTCTAATTCTCCCTAGCTTCCACATATTAGGGAGAACATCTGACTTTTCACTCTTTATGACTGACTAATCTCACTTAGCATAATGTTCTCCAGTGCCCTCCATTTCCCTGCAAATGATGTCATTTTGTTCTTCTTTATGGCTGCGTAAAATTCCATTGTGTACATATTCATAGTTTTGTGATCCATTCATCTGTTGATGGACAGCCAACATCATACTGAATGGGGAAAAACTTGGAGTTCCCTTTAAAAACAGGAACAAGACAAGGATGTCCACTGTCACCACTCCTTTTCAATATACTACTTGAGACTCTAGCTAGAGCAATAAGGAAAGAGAAGGAAATAAAAGGAGTACAAATAGGAAAAGAGGAACTGAAATTATCTCTATTTTCAGATGACATGATATTATACTTAGAAGATCCAACAAACTCAACTAAAAGGCTCATAGAACTGATCAACAAATTCCGCAGTGTCTGGATACAAAATCAATCTTAAAAAATCAGAAGCTTTTCTGTATGTTAACCATAAATCCACTGAAAAAGAAATTCAGAAGACATTTCCACTCATGATATCCCCAAAACAATAAAATACTTGGGAACAAACTTAACCAAGGTGGTAAAAGGCCTCTACAAGGAAAAGTATAAAACCTTGAAAAAAGAAATTGAAGAAGATCTTAGAAGACGGAAAGATCACCCATGCTCTTGGGTAGGTAGAATAAATATCATCAAAGTGGCCATCCTTCCAAAAGTGCTCTACAGATTCAATGCAATACCCATTAAATTACCAAAGTCATTCTTCACGGACATAGAAAAATCTGTCCTTAAATTCATTTGGAACAACAAAAAACCCAGAATAGCCAAAGTACCATGCAGACAAGAACCATGCAGGAGGCATCACACTACCTGAATTCAAACTATACTACAAAGCCATAGTAATAAAAACAGCATGGTATTGGCACAAAAGCAGACACATAGACCAATGGAGCAGGATTGAAGACTCCTCTAAAATTTTAAAATAAGGAAATCATCACAGAGATGACTATAGAGCTGACAGAAGCAAGACTAGAATAAGAAAATAACTCCTTGGCTGGTCAGCTTGAATATTTTTTCATAAAGTAACATCTTCAGTCTGATTATTATAATTCAGGTTTCGAGATTATTACAAGTTCCAATACCATACCTCTAAATTTAAGGATTCTCAGGGTAAATGTGAATAAATTGCCTGAAGTCTATCCAAATAAGCTTCTTTGGAACTTTTGACCTATGTAATCATTAATGTTCACACAGACTAACTTCACACTATCTCTGTTCTTGACTTGGACTCTCCTCTCTTCCCACAAAGGCAGATCTCATGCTATGCTAAGTCTGGTCCTTAATGGTTCATTCATCAGCACAATTTCTGAACCAAGTGCAGAAGATAGGAATAATTTTCAATAAAAGTGATCAGAGATGGATGCGATAATAAGGATGGATACTGAATTGACCTGTAATTGTAATTAATAAATGATGAAACTAAAATGAAATAATTTAAACTCACAATAAAAGCGTGTTACTTACCCAAGAAATGTTTGTATTACATGTGGCCATGAGCAATGATATATTGCTTTCCATTGATCATCTTACCTCACCTCTAAAAATAGAATTCTTTGTCCTGTAGGTTTTGATGACTGTCTCCAGTGTCTAAAGCCTTCCCTATCTATGCTTATATTTTGTTTCACATGAAAAGAATGTTAAGCTTATTTGCTATCCAAAATAATATTTTGTCCTTCTAATGTGAGCTTATAACAAGCACCATTCATACACATACCCCCAAAGTCTGACATAAACATAGTAGCTGAAGAAGAAAGGAGGATTCATCTCTATTGCTCTGTTTTAATGAGAATTCACTTGCACAGATTATAATTTGTGTTTATAAACTGAGGCATTTCTCAACAATCTCAACAACTCTTCAGGAATTTACTAGAGGCAAATTTCAGAGTGACTGTCAGCCCAAAGGCATGTCATAAAAAATGCTCCTAACCTCATCACATTGTTTTTATTCTTGTACAATATCTAGTTGGTTCTTTATACTATAAATTTAAGTTTCTAAGAATGCAAATTTTCACCCTATTATTTTTGTGTTCTTAAGATATGTCATTTTTTATTGATTTCATAATACAACCTAAACTCTATGTCATTACTTCCAAGAGCTTTAACAGTCTTACCTATTTTAGTAATTCTAGGGTCATTTTTGAGTAACTTCCCTTTCTGAACTCTGTAATCCTGCCACATTCAGTGGTCATTGGTTGTCCCACACCTCATGGCCTCTCACTTTGCGGTCTTTGTGTACAACATTTATATCAATTGTCCAACCCTGGCTCTTTATGGCTTTGCCCTATTGATTATTCCAAATTTAAATGTGAGGTTGGTTCCTTCACAAATTCTTCCTGTACCCATATATCTATATTTTTTTTCTTCAACATGCCTTCTACTACCCATACGTTCTTACCTCACTTGTGTTGAGGGGCAAGTTCATAAAATAATCATTTACTGAATTTATTATTTTTAGATTGAAAAATTGACACTTTGACATTTCAAGAATATTATGGTTTCTTTTTTACTTTCCTTTTCAAAATAATTTTATTGGTACATTGTAATCTCACATAATTATATAGTTAAGAGTAGTAGGGTAATACATGCACACAGCACTTGGTGAACTTCCCCCTGTCTCCCTCTCCACTCCCTCTCCTTCCCCATACATGATTTTGAGATTGGCATTAGTAATTTCACATATGTGCATAACTTCAGTGGGAGTGTTTCCTTCATTGATTCTCCCTCCTTCCAATGCCACCCTCCCCTAGACTTCCTGAATCACTCCACTGGGGTTTCCCCTCCATTATCTAAAATCCCTCTTGTAACAGGATTACTCCTTAGCTTCTGCATATGAGAAAAAACATATGACCCTTCATTTTTTGTGACTGGCTAATCTCAGTTAACACAATGTTCTCCAGGTCCATCTATGTTCCTCCAAATGACAGAATTTTATTCTTCGTTATTGCTGAGTAGAACTCCATTGTGTGTCTATCCCATAATTTTGTAATCCATTCATCTTTTGATGAACACCTTGGTTGGTTCCATAACTTGGCTATTGTGAATTGTGCTGCTATGAACACAGCTATTCATGTATTACTATAATATTCTGATTTCAGTTCTTTTGGAAAGATATCCAGGAGTGATATAGCTGGATTGTATGGTGGATCCATTCTGAGTTTTCTGAGAAATGTCCACACTGATTTCCATAATGGCTGCACTAATTTGCAATCCCGCCAACAGAGTTATTATTTCAATGCATCCTAGCCAACATTTATTGTTGTTTGTATTCTTGATGATTGCCATTGTAATTGAGGTTAGATGGAATCTCAGTGTAGTTTTGATTTGCATCTCCCTGATTGCTAATGGTGTTGAACATTTGTTCATATATTTACTGGCCATTTCTTCTTTTGTGAAGCCTCCATTTAGTTCAGTTGCCCAGTTGTTTTTCCTTTTTTATACTTTTATTACTGCATTATAGTCTCACATAATAATGTAGTTCATAGTTGCCCATTTCTTGATTTTTTTTTAGCATTAAGTCTTTTAAGTTGTTTGTATATTCTGGATATTAGTCCTCTATCAGAGGAATAGCTGGCAAAGATCTTCTCCCATTCTATAGGCTCTCTCTTTAGACTCTTGATGGTTTCATTTGCTGAACAGAAATGTTTTAGTTTAATGCCATCCCACTTATTAAGTCTTGTTTTAATTTCCTGAGCTTTGGGGTATTATTGAGGAAGTTTCTACCAGTGCTTATATATTGGAGTGTTGGTCCTATGCTTTCCTCTAGCAATTTCAAAGTCTCTGGTCTATTTTGAGTCAACTCTTATGCAAGGAAGGAAATTGGGGTTTAATTCCATTTTTCTACAAATGGATAACCAGTTTTCCCAACACCATTTGCTGAAAAGGCTGTATTTTTGCCAGTGTGTTTTTGGCACCTTTGTTGAAAATCAATTGGCTATAAGTGTGTATATTAGTTTCTGTACCTTCTATTCTGTTCCATTGATTTATGTGTCTGTTTTTGTGATGATCCCATGCTGTTTTTATTACTGTAGCTCTGTAGTATAATCTGAAGTTAGGTATTGTGATGCCTCCTGCGTAGTTCTTATTGCTGAGAATTTTTTTTAGCCATTCTGGGTCTTTTGCTTTTCCAAATGAATTTTAGGACTGCTTTTTTCTAGCTTTGAGAAGAAAGACATTGGTGTTTTAACAGGGATTGCATTGAATCTACAGAGCACTTTTAGTAGAATGTCCATTTTGATAATATTTATTCTGCCTATCCAAGAGCATCAAAGATCTTTCCATCTTCTAAGATCTTCTTCAGTTTATTTCTTTAGTGCTTTTTAATCATAGAAGTCTTTTGCCTCCTTGGTTATATTTATTCTTAGGTATTTTATTGTTTTTGAAGTTTTTGTGAATGGAATTGTTTTCCAGATTTCTTTTTTAGTAGATTCATTGTTGGTATATAGAAAAGTTACTGACCTTTGTAGATAGATATTGTATCCCATTTCTTTGGTGAATTTGTTAATCAGCTGTAGAAGTATTTGGTTGAGTTTTTTGGGTCTTCTAAGTATAGGATCATGTCATCTGCAAATATAGATAATTCCAGTTCTTCTTTGCTTCTTTGTATTCCTTTGATTTTCTTCTCGTGCCTTCTTGCTCTGGCTAGTTTCAACCACTATGTGGTTGAACATTTTAGTTCTTCAATATGAAAATCAGTGATGATAGTGGACATCCTTGTCTTGTTCCTGATTTTAAAGGGAATTCTTGCAGTTTTTCCCCATTCTGTATGATGTTAGCTCTGGGTTTGTTCTATATTGCATTTATGATGTTGAGGTAAGTTCCTTCTATTCTTATTTTCTGCAGTACTTTTAACATGAATATATGCAGGATTTTATCTTTCTAATAGTGGAATCTCAGAAAGAACATGAATGATAGCATTTAGTTATGCATATATTAGGCATATAGAATTGACAAGCCATCAAGTCAGAAATTTTGTACTAGATCCAATTCTGATAGATCAGTGCCTGTACTAGGAGAGTTTTTTACACATTTTGAATGTCACACTTGCACAAGAGCTTCTATTGTTCTGGAGAAAGGTTGTAATGAGATGTTTAGGGCTTGATAGGAAAAAATTTCTCCCCCACCCTCATTTTTTCAGACTTTATGATCACTGGGATTGTATAAGGTTTTAAGAATCCCTGGGAAGAAAAGTCTGAAGACTTCTACCACTCCCTTTTTGAAATCCAATTTCATGGTAACATCTCTGGTGGATTTAGATGATCTGAAGATGTGAACCAGGATAACAAGTGAAAGGCCAAGGAGCTTCTAAGAAGGAGCTACTATAGAAGGGGAAGGAGTCAGGGCTGGTGTCATAGTTGAAAGCTAAGGTCAGCCATTATGGCACCATATACCATGAATTACATGACCGAGCATGTTGATACATAAAAACTGGGAGAGTTGGATCATTAAATTAAGATATCCTGGAAGTTGAGGCTAGTTGGGGCAAAATGCAAACAGCAGCTGATGGCTCCAACAGAATATTTCAAATTGATATTCCCATATGCGAATGTTGGATTGTTTTAAAAGTGAAGTCAGAGCAACAATAATTGATTCTTTACACATGGAAGATTAAAAAAAATTAAATATGAAAGACTACCTGGGTTATAAGTCTCTGTTTGAGTGACAGCAATAGCAGCTGTATCTCCCTTCTTGGAACATCAAGGCTAATCTCAGCTCTGGCTACAGCAACATGGTAGGAGGAACCAGCTGGTCTGCATCAGCCACTAATTTTCCCTACTTTATCACTGCATAAGAACCCTAAGATCTCCCCTACCCATTAACTCAATCCTGAAAACATTTTTAATAAATAATTTAAAATATTAAAATAGTTTATTAATACATTGCAATTGTGTATCATGATGAGATTCAGTGTAATAAAAACATATGCATACAGCTCTTGGTATATTTCTCTCCACATTCCACCTCACTACCTCATCCTCCTTATCCACACAAGTTAGTGAAATGGATAGTAATATTTCACATATTGCCATAGTTAATAATAAATTTTAAAATATATGTTCTATTGACTTTTCTCCATCATGGTGACCAGTGACCTTCCTCTCTTAATTGTTACATCTTTGGTACCTAGACAGAGTCTGACCCAGAGTAGACACTCTTGTAATCCCAGTACTTGGGAGGCTGAGACCGGAGGATTCCAGGTTCGTGGCCAGCCTCAGCTACTTAGTGAGGCCCTCTGCAACTTAGTCAGACCCTGTTTCAAAATAAAGAATAAAAAAAAATAGGGCTGGGGCTGTAGCTCGGAGGTAGAATGCCCCTGAGTTCAATCCCCAGTACCACAAAAAAAAAAAATCCCAGAATCTAAAATATATTTAGATTGTTTAAAAATGACAGTAATAAAATTACAGTTTTTATGAAAACAAAATTCAATATTACCAAGTAAAGTACAAGTGTAAACTATAAAATAAATGCTCTATTTAGAAAAACTTTAAAAATATGTACATTGATAATTAAGAAGATACACTAAATAATGGGGCTAAAGTAAAACTTGTAGTATGTGGACTAAATGGAACTAAAATGCAAGTCTTATAATTTCTCTTCCAGAACTGAAAAGACAATCCATCACATATAAGTTTTATAAATGTTTAAAACCCCATTTGCATCATCTCACTTTGATTTATCAACCACATAAAGAGAAGTGAGGCTCAAGGGCCTCTTTTATGAACTTGCACACTTCTCTAGATAGAGAAGAGTAAATAGGGTCTCCTCTAGTTGAGTCGTTTCTGAACTCCCCAATTGTTTCATTGAACAGACAGATATTTTATCAAAAGAAACTTAAACTTTTTAAAAATAAGAAACATTTAAAATTATACCCAAATCAAGGGATATATAGATATAGTAATAACAAACAAACAATTATCAATTATGTCAGGAATATTTTTCAAGTTATTTCCAGTAATTTCTGAGCAAAAAATTATAATCTATTTGTGGTTAAGTATACTGAACTTTAATGTATGCTTTCTGTTTACAGTGTCATTCTTAAAATAGACATTCTACTCTCAAATTTCATAAATATTCACCAAAACATTTCTCTCATATGGGTTTTTCTTTATGACTAAATCTTCAAATCATCTATGTTTTATTATGGTGTATGTTGAAAGATAGGGATGTTGTTTTTATTTTAACAAATGTCTATGAAGGTGTTTATAAGCTGAAATGTTTCTTATTTACTTGATTTGTCACTTTCATCCTATTTTAAATATTTATCAATATTCACTTCAGTTGTTTAGACTTTTTCCTTTTCAAAGACATTCTTTTATTTTACAAAGATCACATTAAATTATGTAACTTTGCCATATGTTACAGTATTTATATGGCAGAGAGTCCATTTTTTACCATGTTTTACAAAATAATATACAAAGAAATGCAACTGTAATTTTCAATGGGATTTATACATGTGAACTATATGAATTAGAGTTTATCAAATATATTCTGTGAGTGTCACTTGAAAAATTAAAACTAACACATCTGGGCATGGTGGTGCATGACTGTAATCTCAGTACTTGGGAGGCTGTGATAGGAGTATGGCAGATTCCTGGCCAGTATCTGCAATTTAGCAAGACCCTCAGCAACTTAGTGAGAACCTGTTTCAAAATAAACAGGTCAGATATGTAGCTCAGAGGCAGAATGTCCCTGGGTTCAATCTTCAGTACCAAAAAAAAAAAAGGTAAACGAAAATATGATTCCTGCACTCGAATTATTTATAATAGAGTTATGCAAAGAAAATACATATTGCATCTTATTATGACTGTACCTGGTTCAAAATGATGAAGCCAGCTGTTGCTATATGTGAGGATGTTAGGGGTTCTCACAGTGACGAAGGAGAACATAAAAGATGAGGAACAGAGATGTCATATAACTGTCAGTATGTGGGATAATTCTGGACAGCAAAATATTGACTGATCCAAAATTCCAAAATATCTTCAGAGAGAAATAATATAGACCAGGCTAACATTTAACAATTTATATCATTTCTTGTCATTTTTAAAGTATACATAAACTATATTACATACTACATACATGCATATGTATATATTTTTAATTAGATATAATTTTCATGAAAATTAGCTTGAGGAATTTTATTGCAGGAAAAGAAGTTGTACAAAGAAAGGAGTATCCTTATATATTTCCTTATATATAACAAATAATAACAAGAAACAACAGAAACTATTGAATGTTACTGTTCTTCTAGGAAAAATGAAAGAGAGAAAGATGGTAAAAATATCAGCTCTGTCAGAGTTTTAAATTTTTCTCTAATGATTTCCATTCCTCCTCTTGTACATTCTTATCGAGATGTCTCCTCACCTACTCTCTCTGGTGTGTCCACAGCATATTTTTTTCTCTAGATAGAAAACTAGGTAAACATCTAGCGAGACTGAGCTTCAGTTTTCAGGATGGGGCTGCTGCCTCAGTGTGGTCCTGTGATGGGCAGTCCGGTTATTGTTTTTGGTGGAGAGGATTCATGCTCACCTGAACCCTAAAGCAAAACATGTCACTGTGCCAGACTTGGTATTGCAGGGGCACATGTAGATCGTTCTCTAGTTCAGAGAAATGGCCATATATGCAGAAAAATCTAGGACAGCAACCTAAATTAAAAAACCAATATAGCTGAACATCAAAAAGTTACCATACACTTAGAAAATTCAGTAGAACAACAATTTAAAAACAGGCTTTACCAAGTACTAATAAGCCGATTCCAGGAGACACATAGATAATTCTGAGGTAGTTCTGTAACCTTTTAAAAAAACTAAAATAGAGCCGGGCGTGGTGGCGCACCCTTGTAATCCCAGTACTTGGGAGGCTGAGACAGGAGGATCTGGGCTCGCAGCCAGCCTCAGCTACTTAGTGAGGCCCTCCACAACTTAGCGAGACCCTGTTTCAAAATAAAGAATAAAAAATAGGGCTGGGGGTGTAACTCTGAGGTAGAATGCCCCTGGGTTCAATCCCCAGTACCGCAAAAATTAAACTAAAATAAAAAAAGAAGCAAGTGAAAAAAAGTTAATTAGTAAATTTAGAGAAATATGGAAAGATAATATTTTTACTTGACCAGAACATTTTGAAGAAAGAGCAATTAGAGAACAATGGAATGTTTCATGAAAATTAAAAATATAATTACTCCTTTGAGAAAAAAATCTGAGGCTATCTGAGAATTAAGAGCAAACACACAAACAGGTACAAAATGTGAGAGATTGTAACAGACAACAGATTGCAATCATGGGACCCACAAAAGACAAATAGACATTCTAGAATAAAAAGAAAAAAAGGCAGAAAGAAAAAATCTATAGACTATAAGAGGACATTTATTCAAAGTTGAAACAAGCTATGAGTTTGCTTTCAACTCTGATTTTTATGTATTTATTTTTAATGGACATAGTTGCTATTTTGCCCAAGCTGGCTTTGAACTACTGGGCTCGGGCGATCCCTCTGCCTCAGCTCCCTGAGTAACTGAAACTACAGGCATGCACCACCAAGCCCAGCTTAACTCTCGACTTTTGAAAGAAAGAAATTACTCTGAGATAAATCACAGGAAGTGAAAAAAATTGACAATTTAAGAAAGACAAATCTAAAAAGGATTCCATAGGATTCAAGAAAATACTTATATTTTATTAAATGAAAAGAAATATCAGGCCTGGAAATGAGAATGTACAAAATTCAATTAATTATATAATCAAAAAATGAAAGTTTTTTTAATGATACAGTAACTATGGTATACATATCTGCCAAAATGAAATGAAGTGAGATGAAAATCCCCAAAAGTAATGAATTATTCAAGTATGAAGTAAATTAAGACATGGAATAAATTTTGCATTTTAAGTAAGCCCCAGAAGTAAACATGGCATGTGTTTTATTATTTGATGTATGCCTGTTATAGGGTGGGCACTTGATAAATATTGTTAGAGCACTTAAGTAGTTAGTGGAATATGAAGAGAGACAATCTATTTGACAGTAGTACAAGTAATGTATGGACCAAATATGAAGTATACATGGAATGGAATATAATTTTTATGGAAGAGGCCTTTTACTCCTTTAAATAAGGAACTACTCTAATATTCACTGGTTTTTCAGTGAATCATATCTATATTATCAAAATATTTTAAATAATGTATATTGTTGGTCTATCAGTTTTTATACAGTGATTCATAGATAAGACCATAAAATGTTTTATCATAATTTTAAAGCTGATTATAGATGTTTTAATTCTCTTGATAATATAAATGTAAAAGCATGGAAATTAAATATTATTCATGAGACCGTGGCTGCCCTTTACCTGAACAATGTAAACTGTGTGTATATCAGTCTGATGCTCAGAGATGAAGAGAAACCACGGAGGAAGTACGTAAAGAGAAACACCAGTTTCCTCTTCTCATATCTCAAAGTGTCAAACAAAATAATATACAATAAATAAGTCACAAAGTGTAGGTATACACATAGTGTAAAATGGAGATATCTACATTTTCTATTGCTGTTTCAAAAATTACCACAAACTTACTAGCTTACAGAAACACAAATTTATTAATTTACAGACCCGTGGGTCAGACATCCACTGCAGACTTCATGGGCCTAAAATCAAGGTGTCCAGGATTACATTCTCTTGTAGATGCCAAGGGAAGAACTGATTTTCTTGTTTACACTCACGATTGGCAGAGCTCAGTTCCTTTCTGCTGTCTGACTGAGGTCACCCTGGTCTGGATGTCAGCAGGCCATCTGCAAGTGCCAAAACCTGCTGCATTCCTGGGCTCCAGGGTTTCCTTATTCAATTTTCAAACCCAGTTGTGGGGGATTTAGTCTATCTTGTGCTTCAGGTCTCTCCTGCCTATTATTCAGTGTCACCTCTGCAAAGTTTTCTGTCTTCTATAAGTTAGGTGATAACATTGGAGCCCCCTCAGATTATCCAATATAGCCCTCTATTTTATGTTCCAAAAGCCTAAATACATTCATCAAGTCTTTATTATTATGTAATCTAACACACACGTATTACACATCATGGTGTGTGTGTGTGTGTGTGTGTGTGTGTGTGTGTGTGTACTGGGGTTCTCATATATGACTTCAGTTCAGAAAAGAGCATAATTAAGCAGGTTCTACAAATAATTGATTGTTTTATTAGGAAATAAGCATAGGTATCTGCTTTTAGAAAGTAAGCATTAATAATGGCTGTAGCTTCTAGTTCCTAGCATCCAGTGCAGAGACTCAACCACAGTAACCAGGGGTGATTGGTTAGAATAGTACAGGTGTCTGGTTTAAGCTTATTTCCTTCACAGCCCTGAACTAATCACCTGTTGCAATATAAATTCATCCTAAGAACTCCTCCACTTTCACTTATTACTCTCTTTTGGGTTATTTTGTCTTTTAGGTTTGGTCCTAAGTGACTCTTGTATCCATCAGCATTCTTGCAGCTATAATCTAAAGATTGACCATGTATCTTAGAGGAAAGAAGATTTATTTTCTTAGGGTTTCAGGTTCAGTCCATGTGAGGCCAGGGACCGTGGATTTCAGGGCATGGCGACAGGAAGCAGAGAAAGGGAGAGAGCACGTGGACTGTGCTCACATCATGGGGGCCAGAAGCTAGAGCCTGGGAGGAGGATCCATATATAATTCCCAAGGCAGCACCCTCAGGGACCACCTCCTCCAGCCACACCCTGCTGGTCTACTGGTACCATCCATTACAATGGATTTATCCACTTCTGGGATTACAACCCTCATGGCTCAATTATATCAACCCTGAATATTAATAAATGAGCTCTTTAGGGGACATTTTATATCTAACTATAACACCTCTCCATTTAAAAACCTAGGAGGCTGAGACAGTAGGATCGTAGGTTTGCGGCCAGCCTCAGCAATTTAGCGTGGCCCTCTGCACCCTAGTAAGACCCTGTTTCAAAATAAAAAATAAAACAGGGCTGGGTATGTAAGCTCAGAGGTAGAATGCCCCTGGGTTCAATCCCTAGCGTCTGTCTGTCTCTCTGTCTCTCACGTGCACACACACACACACACACACACACACACACACACACAAACCAGCATAAAGGCAAATGCCTATAATCACAGTACTTGAGAGGCTGAGACAGGAGGATCTCAGGTTCAAGGACAGCCTCAGCAATGTAGCAACAATCTCAGCAACTTAGTGAGAACCTGTTTCAAAAACAAAAGTAAAATAAATTAAAAAGGGCTGGGGTGTAGCTTGGAGGTAGAATGCCTCTGGGTTTAATCCCCATTACCACAAAAATTTTAAAAAAATTTAAAATACCCATTGTTAAGGAACACCGGCTATCTGGTCATGCCCTTTTCATAATGACTGGCAGAAATGCAGACTGGTTATAACTCACTTCTACACCATTAAGCATGTTTGGCTCTCACATAATATGATTTAGTGAAGTATTTTTCTGTGAATGTGTAGTTTTCTTTCTTTTTTTGGGGGGGTGCTTCTTTATTTTCATTTTTTAAAACTCAGAGCCTTGAATAATACAAAGTGTACCACCTTCTGTGGCTAAAAGAATCTTCACCAATGATTTCAGGACAAACTACAGATGTTTCTTATTGGTTATTCTAGTTTGGAAAAAAATAGTCTTACTTTTGAGTCAGACACTATTTCACAGGGAAGCAACACAAAGATACATTTTGTAAAGTAGGATCGTAGCATCCTCTGTCACCAAATGTTTTGTTCTATTTCTTTAAAGCACACTCCTTTGCCCTTCTAGAGGTCTACTTAATAAAAATATATGTTTACTATGCCTTAGAAACTGATTTAAAATTAATTTCCTGGCGGTAATTTTCATTTACCTTTTAAGCTATCTTACTACTCCTTAATTAATATGCATTCAATTAATTCACAATCCTTACTTTATTTTAATGAAAGCAATTGGTTTTTTTAACTTCTAACAAAATCTCAGTTAAATCTCATCTACACATCCTTCTTCAGTAATAGTAAATTATTCTGTTTTATATCATTTTAAAGCTTTAAAAATGTATTCATACATTTGATCTCATTTTCTCTTTTCAGTACTCTTCTGTATCAGGCAGAGTTAAAAATAGTGAATCTAAATCTTCCTACTTTAAATCTCAAGAACAGATATTGAGCTATAATTCTCAGGTACTTTAGAAAAGATAGTAAATTCCTGAAGCTTACTTTAAAACACAGTGGTGAACACTCAACTTTAAAATTATCTTACAATTCCTGCTTTGATAATTGTTATCATAAAGCTTACATACATTTAATCTATTTCATGTTGCAGAATGCGACATATAATGGAGAAATGGTTATTCTTTTTTTATGTATTATCTTCAACATATCCAGATGGTGCAGTGGTTGGGAACACAGTGAATGATGTAAGATGTAGCTCCTTCACTTATTAGCTATACGATTAGAAGAACAGTTCTTAATTTTTAAAGTTGCCCCATCTTTATCAAAAGAAGTTAAAATAGCTACTATCAGATTATCATAAAAATTCCAAGAGAGCAGTCATGCAAACTGTTCCACCTATATTTTAACCCATCAGCTATTATTTCAGGAGCTCTGGTATTTTTCCCCCATTAATGGCACAGCATTGCCAATTAGCCTGACAAAAAATTGAAGTTATAAAGAATACATAAAACCTGAGTTCAGATGCATACTTCAGTCTAGATTTTAAAGGTAGGTAGCATATTGATTAATATGGTACAGCATGGAGTCTGAGTTTCTTGTTCAATTCATTAATTTTCCACTTATGAGAAAACTGAGTGGGAGGAGTTATTTTATCTGGGGATACCTCAATCTGCCTCTGTAAAATGAGGGTTATAATAACAGAAATTAATTCCTAGGTTTGTGAAACTTTAATAAATTAATCCATGTACAATTCTTAGGAACACATCTGAATTAAGGAGATCATTCATAGATATATTTGTACAGAAGGAAGTAATTTAGTTTTGTGTGAGCCAAAACTTGACATGAGATATGATGTTTTAGTCTTGTCCTGCTGGGATGGGAGAGGTGAAAATATAAACTGAAGTTCCATGGAGAAATCCTTATTAATTTTTATAATCTACAAATAGATTTCTACACTGTTGTTTAATAGAACAAAAATATGCTGAATATCTTATCATGATTATGATTCATGAGCCATGTAAGAATAATGACAATATTGCTGGTATACTTTTACTTTGCATTTTTATATTTTACTGATGAGAAAAACGATAAAGCTCAGAAATTTTAAATAATTTGATAAAAGTTAAACAATAGGGAAAAACAGCTTGAATATGAACCAAAATCTTCAGACTCTTTCAATAGTGACCTATATATTTTTTGTAACCTTAAAGTTGAAGAAACCATTTTATTTTGAGATAGGTGTTACCTCACCTTTTATGACAAGAGCAAGTTTCAGAGAGACATCCCCAAACACCAACTTTGTGTAGGCCAAACAAAACCAAAAACCAAAAATAAAAAACACCAATAACTAACCAAGATGTTCCCAAAGACAGTCATACAATGTCTCAGGAAAAACTAAGCCATTTCCTGATGATTTTATTTTATTTTTCCTAAGGCAAGAAACATTTGTGTTTACAACCAGAACAATTTACTTCCACTATGAAAACACACAGACCATGTGGACCATTTGGCTATGTCAGAAACCTCACATTTATGTAAGCCACTTATTTTACAGATGTACAAAGCAAGCTTTATTGCTTTGAGTCATGGATGAGAAATCTAGCCTGTCATTTTTAAGGAAAATATACAGAGAGATGTGGAGATGTCAATGTCAATGAATGTTCCATGCTCAGGTAAGAAATGCATCACAGTATTCAAAATGAATCAAAGCTGCTAGGCACATTTATTGTTGGTTTCACATTTAAAATGAAACTTCTCCCCCAAGTAATCACGTGTGTGTATGCTTGTGTGTGCGCACACGAGTATGTTTTACCTCATTTTATACCTGTATGACAAAATACCACAGACTGGGTAATTTATAAAGAAATGAAATCTATATATTTCAATTCTGGAGGTTCAGACCAAGGTCAAGGGGTCTCCATCTGGTGAGGGTCTTTGTGCCATGTCATCCCATGGCAAGACAGCATGAGAAAGAGAAAGCGAGAGAGCAGAGGTGAAACCAAACTTGTAGCCTCAAGCTCTTTTATTATTGGCATTAACCCACTCACAAGGGAGGACCTTCATGACTTAATCACCTCTCAAAGGTGCTTAACACTGCAGCATTGGTCATTCAGTTTCCAGTTCAAGATCTTTGAGAGACACATTTAAACCACAGCAGTGTAACTTTTCTCTCTCTCTCTCTCTCTCTCTCTCTCTCTCTCTCTCTCTAATCTATCTATATCTATCTATATATAATTATTTTTCCTCCAGAGGAGGTCAAACTACAACCAACATATGGTGAAATTAATCAAGCATCTCATTTTTTGTGTCTGATTGGATTTTAATGGAGCTGATAATCTAGTTTGACAACTTGCTGAATTATTGTCAGATATATTGAACAATCTCTTCTCATTAAGTGTGGCAGATAGTTAAGTGCTATAAATTATGGGGCACTGTAGGAGTTGGGTGTGTTATGAAAGCCAAGTGACAAGCACTTGAGGAGAGAGAGTAACTCTGTCCTTAATGACCTCTGTGTCATAATTCACAGAAAGCATTCAGAAGCACTTCTACACAGCCTGGTTTATTCATGTTCAAAGAATAGCTATTGACTGAATAAGAAACAGTTGGGTATGTATATATTCAATATAAGTATATATATATATACTTATATCTATATATAAAGCATATATATATTTATAAAAAGCATATATTTTATATATGCTTTTTAGCTTACTTTCACTACTCAACTTTTATCCAAACTTGAAGATGCAGTTTCTAGCAAACTTACTCAAATGTTCTAGCCCAAATTCAACTATTTTTGATTAATGAACTCATGATAAATTGTGCCAATTAACAAATGATAGCTAGTAACATATTTTGAATTTAATTAAGTGGAAGTATCAGCTGATTATTACCTTAAAGAAGTTTACGAATTCAAATATTTTATTATTATGACCACATCAATAGACTATAAACATTGGTAAATACATATATGTAAGTAAAATGATTATCATTTGTAATGTGTTACTATAAAGTAACATATGCTCATTAGAGAAAAATTAGGAGGAAAAACAATGTAGCATTATCTACAGTAATACTGCTAACCGGAAATAACTGTTATTTGGCATTTCTTAAATCTTCCCCCAAACAATCACATTATATGGATGAAATGCTTTATATACTTTCATGTACCATTATTTATGCCTTGCTTTTTTGACTCAGCATTGTACTGTAAATATTTTCTCAATTAAAATTAATCATTAAATGTATTAAAATAAGTAATGTATTAAATGTATTAGAATAAGTAATGTTGACTTCGAATGTCTTATCTGGCATTTAAAGAAGATGGAAGTTGTCATTTCCACCCTAACAAAAATTAAAAGCAAGGCAACCTTCCATTTTGAAATACAGAAAGACAGGATAAATACTTAAGAATGAAAAGTCCCAAGACACACACTCACTAAAACATTGAGATTTAATGGAAAGACTATAGAACCCTCCCCTTCCCCTACACTTCAGTATCAGAATAGGACTCCAATATAATAGCAGTTGATTTGAACAGAAAGAGCTGCAAGGAATAGATTTTCTTGGTAAGGATTACTTAGGAAAATCCACAGTCAAGAGGGGAAACAGCAAAAGCCAGTAAAGGAAATTAAAGACTCTAGCACCTATCGCAAAACAAATATTAACCATCCTCAATCCTAACTGAAGTAATACAAATCCTCACACGAGGAGCTTCTTTACCCCAGTGTCTATCACCAGTACAGCAGAATCGCCTCTCATCAAAAAATCATGTCATTGCAAAAGGCAAACAAAACATAGTGTAAAGAGCGAGCACCACATCCTGCTCAGATGGAAGAAATATGTTGGCATTATTAGACAGAAAATTTTAAATAACCTTGACTAATGTGCTAAGAGTTCTAATGAAAAAAATACAATATGCAAGAAGAAATGGGTCGTGTAAGCAGAGATGGACACTATGAGAAAAAATCCAGAGGAAATGTTAGAAATAAAAAAGAGTGTAATGAAAAATAAGAATTTTTTGGTGGACTCATCAGCAGACTTGACAAGGATGAGAAAAAAATTGTTGAGCTTAAATAGGTCAATAGACCTTTCTTTCTAAATTGAAATGAATGAAAAACAGATAAAACATCCAAGAACAGTGGGACAATTTCACATCTCTACCTGTCACATATGTTGTTTTGTTTTAACTAACATTTAATTGTCTTTTTATTCTTCATTGATTCTTAATCTGAATGCTATTACATGTATCTTTCCATTGTTCCCATTCTTTGATTTTTATTTTTTGTATTATTTAGTTTATGCATAGTGTTTAAAATTTCTGCATTTTGGTGACATAGTTTTCAGTTCAATTTGAAATTTTATTATAATATATTACTATTAATTATGGTCACTATGTTGTACATTAGGTTTCCAGAACTTATTGATTTTATAAATAAAAGTTTGTGCTATTTGAGCAACATGTTCCTTTTCTTCCATCATCAAGCCCCTGATAGCCACCATTCTACTCTCTGTGACTATGAGTTTGATTTTTTTTTTTCAGATCCGACATATAAGTGAGATCATGCTGAACATGCCTTTCTGTGTCTGGCTTATTTTACTTAGCATTATGTCCTCCAGGTTCATGCATATTGTTGCAAATGGCAGGTTCCCTTCGGCTTTAGGACTTCAGATTGTATTTTATTATTGCCATAAACATAAACATAATATAAACATAAAATAATAAACATAAAATCATAACCATTTTTAATTGTCTTATTCTTCAAACTGCTCATTTAAATGACATGTATATTTATATGAAGTGTTTTCTTAATCATATTATGTCACTCCATTATGTATCATGAATAATTAAATTAATAAGAATAAAGTGAATTTCATCTAATGAAATCTGACAAGACTGATAACATGCTGTTTCTTTAAATTATGGTTAATAGATATAAATATGCTGATTACATTGTAATTAATTATAAAGTACATAACACAAAATACTAATTGAATAAAGTTTAATTAATCAATTTAAATTATTGACTGTAATAGAATTAATGAAATCATAGTTGTCACTTGAAGGAGGCCCTTTTACATTTAAATTGCTACAAGCTAAAGAATAATACTTCACAGATTTCATCAATGTAGATAGAAGTGTTCATTTACATAGATTTTATAAATGTGCCTATGCAAATAAGTGTTTCTTTTATTAATGAATTATATCTTTGAAATTTCCAAAGCTGAGTAGGTTATAGGGGAAAAATGATGTTCTTTTCGCTTTGGAATAAATCAATGTTTTGAATAAATAAACAATGGAATTTATCCTTCACCAACCACCACAAACACACACACACACACACACACACACACACACACACATACCCTCCAAGCACTAAGAAAATCTAAGGGACTATTTCACTAAAATTTTGAGAGCCTTATTTAAACTAGCTATGGAATAAATGCCTATACTGAGATAAAATTTATCATATTGAAAGATGTGTATAAACTTTCCATAATTGCTAGTGGCAGAGAATCCCCCTTGGATTCTAGACCAATTGGTATGCTTAGTAAGGTACAGCTAAGCTATCAAATGTTGGTGCAAGTTAAGATTACTCTATCTACATGCACATTCTAAGAAATGAGGACCTCCATAAATGTACTTCAACCATGCAACTAGTGTTAGAAACATGAAATTACATTTCCTTTAGGAGAGTAGCTATGCTGTGCGTTGAGGATTTAATAAACTCTACACACCTCATCTTATTTAATTGGGCTCTTAATGTAACACTGATCAGATCCACCCAGAGTTAGATGCTAGGTTAAATTTCTTCTTTGCCTCTTTCACGATAAAATTTAAATGACCAAAGGCAATTGTCAGAAAGTGTGGAAAATTCAATCAAGAAATTTATAATGTAGTTTTATATGTTCCAGTATTCAATTAAGTATGGAAATGCTTATTATTCCTGTTGGTGACTGCACTTAGTTTCATTTTTAGTATAAATAAACAAGAAGGACTTTTATAACAGAAATTTTGGAAAAATAATAAGTACAAATAGATTTTGTTCTAAACTATTCTGTTGGTGCAAGGAAACAGAATTTAACTGAAAAATATTCTCTTTTTTAGAGGCTATAACATAGAAGTTGTTCTGGTCCTCAGTCTATTTGAATTCTGGAAGCAGGTTCCTGGTGTAGAGAGACAAAAACTGCATAGGGAGTATGAGTGAAAATCTTGAGGAATGAATCATTCAATCCACAGGTTAGAATATTCCATTGGCATTATGCACATATGTGAGAATACCAATGCCAATCTCAGTATCCTGTATGGGGAAGGTTGTGGAGAGGGGAGGGGAGGGAGCTGGAGGAAAGCTCACCAAGTGCTGTGTGCATGTATGTCACTATCACTATGAACTACATTATGATGTGAGACTATAATGCATCAATAAAAGTATGAAATATTAATTTTCAAATTCAAACTGAATAGCTTATTCAAATAGTAACTTGAAAGTTCCCTAATAAGGGCCTTGCAGTAGAGTTCCTATTCAACTACAGTAACTCCACAGTTATTTATTCAATACTTAAAAAAATACTCATTTGCAGGAAAATGGATAGAACTTGAGAGTATTATGTTAAGCCAGATTAGCCTGTCTCAGAAAGCAAATAGTTGTATGTTTTCTCTCACATGTGAAAGCTAGATAGAGACTGGGAAACAAAACAGACCTCAGATAGAAGAGCAGAGACTTCAATGGAGTGATGGAGGGGGTTTAAGGAAGGCAGGAGGGGAGATAAATACGTAAAGAAGGTAACAGTTTAAATAATGCCATGTACGTATATGAAATTACCAATGCCAATCTCAATGACATGTACAGGGAAGGGGACACAGGGGGATGGGATATAGAAGAAAATGCACTAAGTGTTGTGTGCATATGTATTCCTATGACTCTATACCTCAGCATGATGTATGATGTCTAATTACAAAACACCAATAAAAGTATAAAAAATACATGAGGAATTCCAACATAAAAAAATTGGCTACCTTAAATTTGCAAAATGCATTGCCAGTCTAAAGCACAAGGTATTCATTAAAACCCCCTTCCCAAGAAGAAAATATTGTAGGCCAGTTAAATGTCTGATATTCAGTCTTTCTGGTATCCTGTGGGATTATTAAGGTAATAGGTTCATCTCAAATACAATACACACTTTTTTTTTTTGCGGTATTGGGGATTGGACCCAGGAGCATTCTACCTTTGAGCTACACCCCCAGCCCTATTTTTTTATTCTTTATTTTGAAACAGGTCTCACTAAGTTGCAGAGGGCCTCACTAAGTAGCTGAGGCTGGCCGCGAACCTGGATCCTCTGGTCTCAGCCTCCCAAGTACTGGGATTACAAGTGTTACCATGCCGGGCTCACATTTTTTTTTTTACATAAGGGTAAAGCATGTGTGTGTGTGTGTGTGTGTGTGTGTGTGTGTGTGTGTGTATAAATATTTTTGTTTTAAGGAGAAAAAATGAAAGTTTATGGCATTTTGAATAAATCTGCTTAAAATATGATATTCCTATAAAATCAATCATGCTGTGCAGTAAAGATAGTACAGACAAAATGGAAGAAAATTATTATTATGCCTACAAAATTAACTCACATATGAAAGCTAGGTAGAGACTTGGAAACAAAGTCAGAAAGATATCTTTCTAAGCCATACACACATTTATTGGAACAACATAGCACAGTAAAGGCACTGGTTAGGGCACAGATTTGTTTAAGTTCAAATTCCAATCTGCTATTATTTAAAGTATAACCAGTTTTCTCTTATGTGAGTTGGGTGATAGATATAGATTCATAATTATTTCATGAAAAATATGCTTTTTTATACTTTTATTGGTGCATTATAGTCTCACATGATAATGTAGTTCACAGAAATAGTGACAGACATGCACACAGCATGCTTTTTAAAATGAGTGCTCTTTTATCACTCCTATTTTCTAACATGCCTTTTTCTACTTAATATGCCATAAATTAATATCCACATAGATATATACATTATTTTAATAATGTTCTGTCCTAAGAGAATGTCACACTTTAGTTTACAAATGTATTTTTTTATTTTTGGTATTTATCACTAAGTCACTGTATTTAGGTAAAAATTTGTTTACTTTGCTTTTGACTGTTATTTGCTGAAACCATATACTCTAATGTTTTTGTATGGTTGAAAAATAAGTAGGTTCTAATAAAAAGAGGATAGATTTGTATATGTTTCAATTTGGCTAAATTTGTCTCTTGTATCTTTCAGGTCTTTTACATTCTGAATAATTTTTTGCCACTGCCTTTTTTTAAAAATTGATGAAAAGGATATTTTTCAACAGCATCCCAAACATACTGTATTTTTCATGTACGTTTGTAATTTTTTCTAGATGCTCCTTCTTTATACAAATTGAGGCAAATGCTGTTGGGTGCCTGTATGTCTAGGGCTATGTGAATCAACTTGTCATTGTGACAAATACCTGAGAAAAACAACTTAGAGGAGAAAATATTTATTTTGGCTCCTGATTTCAGAGGTTTTATTACATGCTTGTCCTGTTGCATTGCTTTGAGCCTGTGGTGAGGCAGCAATAGGAATCAGAGCAAGAGAAAGTGAGAAAAGGAGGCCGAGAATAAGATAGAGTTCCCAAGGACATACCATCAGTGACCTACTTCCTCCAACCATGCTCTACCATCTACAGTTTCTACCACCTTCCATTCGTTCATTTAGCTATCAATGGATTAGCCCATTGATGAAGTCAGAGCCCTCATGATCCAGTCATTTCCTAAGAGCCCCGCCTCTGGACACTTCTTCCACACCTGAGCCCTTGGTGCACATTCCAGGTCCCAACTATAACAAGGGTTCTTATATTTTCCTGGAGTGTTGTTCCTTTATCTATAAGTAGTAACCTTAATTATTCCTAATAATCCATTCTCTTATTGTTTAGATTTCATGGTCATAATGTGAATACACAGGGGATCTTTATTTTTGTTAGTTTATCCCATTTGCCATGTGTCTGTATACATATGTGTACTCAAATATATATGTTTGAGTATATCTGAGTATTATATGCATATACACATACACACATTCGTGTAAGTATACATGCATGCATATGCCATGTACATATTTAAATTGATACTGGAAATATAGTACACATACAAAATAATAATTTTATGTCTTTTAAAGCTAACAAGAAAATAGATACACATATTTTTACACACCAATATAAATAAGGAATTCCTAATATCTTAGAAGTAGCTTGTGTATCTTCTTGCTCAATCACATCTTACCTTCTATTTTCAAAAGAGTACACTCATTATTAATCATTATAAATCACTTATTTACCTAGAAATTTTCTATATATCTTTTTTTTTACAACTTAGGGAAATGTGTGCTGGACAGAGGTGACCTTAGAGCTGATGACCAAGAAGGCTTCCAACAGCTTTATATATGCTAGAAATGTATGTAAAGACATTGAACATTATCTTTTAAAATATCTTTAATAGTTAATGCTTGCCATTGTACTTATACAAATTTTAAACATGCAAAAAAGCATATATCCTTCTCACCCAGCTTTCAGTTGACCCAGAGAGGTTCCTTTAATAGAGGCTACCAAACTTACCAGTTGAAATATTCCTATAAACTTAGGTTTTGGACTCAACATTAAATAGGGAGATCACCAATACTGAACTGCAAGAAATGACAGAAGGAATATTCAGAATTTTGAATTTCAACATGAGCAAAAGCCTCAAAACTGAAATAAGAGAAAGTGTACAGGAAATGAAAGAACATATGAATAAAGAAATTGAGGCCCTAAGTAAGAAACAAAAAGAGGCTTTGAGAGAAATGAGAGAGTCAATAAATGAATTAAAGATCTCAATAGAAACCACATTTGGCAGGCTAGACCACGTGGAAAATAAAGTCTTACTCTTGGAAGACAGCTCATTCAAAATTGACCACACAATCAACAATACAGAGAAGACAATACAACAACAAGACCAGAACATCAAAGAAATATGGGATAATATCAAACTACCTAACTTATGGAAAATAGGCATTGAAAAAGGGCTAGAAGCATAAACCAAGGGTATCAGAAACCTCTTCAGAGAGATAATAGCAGAGAATTGCCAAAATATAGAAAAAGAGTTGGACATCCACATATAGGAGACATTCAAAACACCAACAAGACAGGATCAAAGAACTACCCCATGCCACATAATAATCAAAATAACTTACATAGAGGCCAAGGAAAGCATATTAAAAGCATCAAGAACAAAATAATGGGTGACATTTTGGGATAGAACAATAATAATTATTCCTTACTTCTCAGCCCAAGTTATGAAAGCCAGGAGGGGCTGGTGTGATGTACTTCAGACCCTGGAAGAAAACAACTTCTAACCAAGACTGCTATATCCAGAAAAGATATCATTCAAAGTTGATGGAGAAATAAAAACCTTCCCAGACAAGCAGAAACTGAAAGAATTTATGACTACCAAGCCAGCACTAGAGGAAATACTTAAAGAAATAAAATACAAAGAAGAAAATAGAAGCAAACACAAGAACCAGAGGAGAGGCGAATTCCACCAGATGGACAACTAAGTAAAAGAGAAATAACTACATCCAATGGAAAATATAACTCAAAATGACAGGGAAAAAATCATATCTCAAAGATAACACTGAAATTCAAAGTTCTAAACTCTTCGATTAAAAGGCAAAGGCACAGACTGGCAATGTGGAGCAAAGAACATAATCCAACTATATGCTGCTTGCAAGAAACTCACCTTACAGGCAAAGATACGCATAGTCTAAAGGTGAAAGGATGGAAAATGATATACCATGAAAATTAAGACCTAAAGAAAGCATATCCCACAAAGCAGATTTTAAGCTAAAATCTATCAGAAGAGACAAAGCAGGTCACCTATTATTAATAAAAAGAACAGTCCAACAAGAAGATGCAATGATAGCAAATACGTATGCCCCAAATATGAGTGCACCCATTTTATAAAACAGTTTGCGACATTAGTTCTCAAATAGACCCAAACACAATAATATTGGGAGTCTTCAACACATCACTCATACCATTAGATTGATCTTCCAGGCAAAAGATGAGTAAAGACTCTTCAGACCTAAAGAAAACTATAAACCAAATGGACCTAATAGACATTAGGAATATCCCAACCAACAACAGCTGAATATACATTCTTCTTAGCTGTTCATGGAACCTTCTCCAAAGTAGACCACAATCTCGGCCACAAAGCAAGTACTAGCAAATTCAAAAAATGCAATATAATCCCTGCATCTTTTCAGATCATAATAAAATGAAAATAGAAATCAACAAAGGAAGACCAAAATAAATTACATAAATATATGTAGACTAAAGATATACTATTGAATGTGGATTGGATCAGAGAAGAAATAAGGAGAGAAATAGAATAATTTATAGAATTAAATGAAAATAGAGACATTACATAATAAAATAGAAAATTAAATGAAAATAGAGACATTACAAAATAGATGGGACACTTTGAAGGTGGTTTTAAGAGGAAAATTTATAGCACTGAGTGCCCACATAAGAAAAACAGAAAGTCACCAAATAAACAACTTAATAACACACTGCAAGGACCTGTAAAAACAGGAACAGTCTAATACCAAAGCCGGTAGAAGGCAGGAGATAATTAAAATCAAAGCAGAAATCACTGAAATAGAGAGCAACAACAACAATGACAACAAAACCAATACAAAAGATCAACAAAACAAAAACCTGGTTCTTTGAAAAGATTAACAAGATTGATAAACTCTTAGCCGACCAAACCAAATGAGAGAATAACCCAAATTATCAAAATTAGAAATGAGAAAGGAGAGGCCGGACATGGTGGCACACGCTTGGAATCCCAGTACTTTGGGAGGCAGAGACCAGAGGATCTGGGTTCGCGGCCAGCCTCAGCTCTCTCTCTCTCTCTCTCTCTCTCTCTCTTTCTCTCTCTCCCTGTCTCTCTCTCTACCTAGTGCGGCCCTCCGCAACTTCGTGAGACCCGGTTTCAAAATAAAGTATAAAAAAATAGGGCTGGGGGTGTAGCGCGGAGGTAGAACACCCCTGGGTTCAATCCCCGGTACTGCAAAAAAAAAAAAAAGAAATTAAAAAGGAGACATCACCACAGACAGTAGGGAAATCCAGAGGATCATCAGAAACTAGTTTGAAAATTTATACTCCAATAAACTGGAAAACAGAAGAAATTGACAGATTACTAGATACATATAACCTACTTAAATTGAACCAAGAAGGTATTATAAAAACCTAAACCAACCACAAGCAAGCAAAGAAAGCCTTCAATCAAAGAAAAGCCCAGGTCCAGACGGATTTTCAGCTGAATTCTACAAAACCTTTACAGCAGAACTAAATCCAATACTTCACAACTTATTCTGTGAATTTGAAAGAGATGGAATCCTTTCAAACTCCTTGTATGAGGTCAGTATCACCTTAATACCAAAACTGAATAAAGATACCTCAAGAAGAGAAAATTACAGACCAATATAATTGATGAACATAGATGCAAAAATTCTAAACAAAATACTAGTAATGAGCATTCAAAACCATGACCAAGTTGGTTTCATCCCAGGAATACAAAACTGGTTCATTTATTGATATGCAAATCAATATATGTTATTCACCACATAAATAGAAATTAGGACAAAAAATCATGTGATCATCTCAATAGATGCTGAAAAAGCATTTCACAAAATCTAACACACATTCATGTTAAAAACTGCAGAAAATCGGAATAGAAGGAATTTACCTCCACATCATTAAGTCAATATACAATAAACCCAAAGCCAACATAGTATTGAATGGGGAAAAACTGCAGAAATTACCTTTAAAATCAGAAACTAGAAGCCAGGCATGGTGGCGCATACTTATAATACCAGTGCTTGGGAGGCTAAGACAGGAGGACTGCAGGTTTGCAGCCAGCCTCAGCTACTTAGAGGCCTTCCGCAACTTAGTGAGACACTGTCTCAAAATAAAGGATAAAAATAGGGCTGGGGGTGTAGCTTAGAGGTAGAATGCCCCTGGGTTCAATTCTCAGTACTGCCAAAAAAAAAAAAATAATCAGGAACTAGACAAGGATGCCCACTATCACCGCTCCTTTTCAATATAGTCCTTAAAACTCTTGCCAGAGCAATAAGACAAGAGAAGGATATCAAAGGAATTCAAATAGGAAAAGAAACACTAAAATTACCTCTATTCACAGATGACATGATCCTATACTTAGAAGACCCAAAAAACTCAATCAAAAGATTTCTAGAGCTAATTAACAAATTCAGCAAAGTAGCGGGCTACAAAATCAATCTAAAAAATCAATTGGTTTTCTATGTTCCAACCATGAATCCACTGAAAAAGAAATCCAGAATAAGCTCAAAACCAATAAAATACCTAGGAATAAACCTAACCAAGGGGGTAAGAGACCTCTACAATGAAAATTATAACATCCTAAAGAAAGAAATTAAAGAAGATCTTAGAAGATGGAAAGATCTCCCTTGCTCTTGAATAGACAGAATAAATATTTTCTAAATGACCATTCTACCGAAAGTGATCTAGAGTCAATATAATCCCTATCAAAATACCAATATCATTCTTCACAGATATAGAAAAGTCAGTCATAAATTTCATTTGGAGAGACAAAAGACCCAGCATAGACAAAGCCAATTCTTAACAATAAGAACCATTCAAAAGGCATCACAATTCCTGACTTTAAATTATATTACAGAGCTATAGTAATAAAAACAGCATAGTATTGGCAAAAAATCAGACATGTAGACAAATTGAACAGACTAGAAGATACAGAAACAAATTCATACACTTATAGCCAATTGATTTTCAACAAATGTGCCAAACACATATGTTGGAGAAAAGACATTTTTTAAACAAATGGTGTTGGGAAAACTGGTTATCCATTTGTAAAAAAATTGAATTAAGCCGTGCATGGTGGCGCACGCTTGTAATCCCAGTACTTTGGGAGGCGGAGACTGGAGGATCTGGGTTCGCGGCCAGCCTCAGCTCTCTCTCTCTCTCCCTGTCTCTCTCTCTCTCTCTCTCTATTTAGTGAGGCCCTCCGCAACTTTGTGAGACACGGTTTCAAAATAAAGTATAAAAAATAGGGCCAGGGGTGTAGCGTGGAGGTAGAATGCCCCTGGGTTCAATCCCCGGTACCACAAAAATAAAAAAAAAAGAATTAAATCCTTATCACTCACCCTGAACAGGGGTCAACTTGAGATGGATCAAAGCCCTGGAAATTAGGCAGGAGACTACTAGAGGAAGGAATAGGTCCAACACTCCAACATATAGGCACAGATAGAAAATTCCTCATCAAGACCCCCAAAGGTCAGGAAATTAAAACAAGAATTAATAAATGGGATGGCATTAAAATAAAAATTGTCTGCTCATCACAGGAAACCATCAACAGTCTAAAAAGAAAGCCTACAGAATGGGAGAAGGTCTTTGCCAGCTATTCCTCTGATAGAGGACTAATATCTAGAATATACAAAGAACTTAAAAAACTTGATGCTAACAAAAATAAATAACCCGATCAAGAAATGGGCAATTGAACTAAATACACACTTCACAAAAGAATAGATACAAATGGCCAATATGCATGAAACAATGTTCAACATCATTAGCAATTAGGGTGACACAAATCAAAACTACACTGAGATTCCATCTAACCCCAATCAGAATAGCAATCATCAAGAAGACAAAAACAACAAATGCTGGTGAGTGTGTAATAAAATTGGAACTCTTGTACAGTATTGGTGTGCTTGCAAATTAGTTCAGTTGCTATGGAGATCAGTGAGCAGATTCCTCAGAAAATTGAGAAAGGAATCACCATATGATCCAGTTAGACCACCCCTGGGTATCTTTCTAAAAGGACTGAACTCATAGAATTACAGTAATATATGCATGTCCATGTTTATAGCAGGACAATTCACAATAACCAAATTATAGAACCAACCTAGGTATCTATCAACAGATGAATGGATTACAAAATTATGGGATAAACACAATGGAATTCTACTTAGCAATAAAGAAAACCACAATTATGTCATTTGCAGGAAAATGGATGGACCTGGAGAACATTGTTAAGTGAGATTAGCCAGTCACAAAAAGTGAAGGGTCATATGTTTTCTCTAATATGTGGAAGCTAGGGAGTAATCGGGATACTAAAGGGGCTTCAGATAATGGAGAAGAAACTTCAGTGGAGCCAGGGAGGTGATCTAGGGGAAGGGGAAGGGGGAAGAGGGAGGATCAATGAAGGAATTGCTTCCATGGACATTATATACATATGTGAGAATACCAATGTCTGTATCAATACTCTTTATGGAGAAGGGGGAAGAATGGGAAGGGAGCTGGTGAAAGACTACCGAGTGCTGTGTGCATGTATGTCACCATCACTATGATTTACATTATGATGTGAGACTATAATGCACCAGTAAAATATATAAAAAAGAAGGTAGGACTACACTCTCATTTATTCTGATTGTTTTCAAAGAACTTCATCATTCTTATCTCAATAAAAGGGCAGCTATGCTTTTCTGGTATCTGTAGGGATGAGTATGACCTAATGAATCCAAAGATTGATAGCTCAGCTTCCAACACAGAAGAACACAGAACACTCTTGGATTTGTATTTCTGATGTCCTGAGTAAGATGCTTATTCATCCGTCTCATTTCAGTACACATCTGGGTTTAATCAATGTTGATAAAAATCATTGTTATATAAAAATATGAAATTCTTCATGGAATTCATATGGATAGAGCAGGCAAATGACAATTTACAAAAAGAATAAAGAAAGGTTATTAGGTAGGTGTTATGGTTAGATATAGAATGTCCCCTAAAGGGCTTACATATTAATGTTTAGAGTTGATACAATTAAGTCATGAGGGTTATAATTTCATCAGTAGATAAATCCATTGTAATGGATTTACTGGGTGGTAACCTAGGCAGGTGGAGTGGTTGGAGATGGTGGGTCCCTGGGGATGTGGCCTTAGGGACTGTGCTTTTGTCTTTAAATTCCTTTTTATGTTCTCTTGCTTGCAGCCTCTGTGATGTGACAGCAGAGCCCTTGTTCTCTCCCTCTCTCTGCTTCCCACCACCATGCCCTGAGATCCACAGACCCAGCTTGATATGGATTGAAACTCTGAAATCTGCAGAACTGTGAGCAAATAAATCTTCCTTTCTCTAAATTATGTGTTGATCAGGCTTATTGCATCACAGTAGTGAGAATGCTGACCCAAACAGTAGAGAATCCCATCTGTATGACACTAGCAAGTCATATATATCATATATGGCACTTGTTTTCTTGATAATCTCTTTACGTAAAAGTAGATCAAAGCGTGAGTCTTTCTGAAACTGTTGTTTAGAAATAACTGAAGCCAACTTTTCTCAAGTAGTATTATCATCTCCTAAAAACACTTTTTGATATTATCACCAGGTTCTGACAAAAGCACAGCAAATCATTATTTATTATTTCACCATCTATGGTATAATTAAATCATTTCAATGATATAATTAAATCATTTTATGCTACTGACATGAATTTTTCAATTACACTATTCATCTTTGTAGGATAATGGTGCTTCTTACATTTATACTTCAGTAAAGTTATCCCAAGTTTGTTTTATGGCCTATTTCAATAACTATAAATTCTTCTTTTTCTCCTCCCTTCTTTTCTCCTTTTGTTTGTCATCAATAGATGCTCTTATAAACATGAAACTGTATCAAAGTGTTGTGTAAACCTTCTTAATAACCGAATGCCAGTCATTGACTCCAACTGTTATTAAACAATTGATATTATACCGTTAAAAAAATCCCTATATCTTTTTACAAAGTATCAAATTTTCCATGAATTCATTGTTAACTATTTTTTTATTCTGAACATTATTCAGTCATGACTTAAGTAAATCAATTCTCATTAAGATAATGATATTAACAACAATAATAATATTAACAATAATATCTTACATGCTAAAGCTGCCAAAATGGCAACTCTCCTAACTTCCTCTGAATACCCAAATCTGAGTTAAATTTCTTTGTTAATTATTTCGTAACTCTTTATGCAGACCCCCATCATAGCATTTACTGTATGATATGTTAATTACATAGTTATCAGTTTTCAACAGTCTTTATGACCATGTTCATTCATTGATGAATGCATAGTATGAATTCAATTTATATTTAATGAATTAATACATAACTGAATCAACTATGGCTATTCTGTGTAAGATTGCATTACTTTTCAAAAACAATACCCTTTCCTTCATCCACCTACTCATTTTGTAAGAGAAGTTTACCTACTGCCTTGTAAATTCTAGAACATCCTTTGGTGGAGATAGTGATGTTGTGTTTGGTCCCACTCATGTCAGGCCTAAGCACATGGTAAGCTTTGGCCCATGGGATGTGAATAAATACAGGGTCCAGTACATGTAATCACAAGCTTTAAGAGGCATGGTAGATCCTGTCCTTTTTTCTCTCTTTCTTCTCTCAGCCAAGTGAATAGTGTGTCTCAAGCAGGATCTGATCCTTCCGCCTGGATTCTGGAATGAGGAGATGCTAGAGCAGAACTCCACTTTCAACAACCAAGAATCGATTTTTTTTCTTTTAAACTCCTGTGATTTTTGCTACAGTACCAATACTGGTTAGAATACATTCTTAGATAATTATACTGAGAACTGACGCATCTCTGTTCCCCATCTGTAATTTTCACTGCTGAGCAGTTGTGTTTCTAATGCCTATTTCTGGTGGAAGCTGTAACATTTACACACGCTAATGCATACTGATGTTGACTTGGCACATTGCCCACTCCTGTTGTATAAAAGCTTCCTCTACTTTTTTTTCAGGATACTACCTTTTTATCTTTCACAGGCCTCCCTGTCACTGCCCTCAGCCCCAACACTTTCACAAATATACATTTGCTATCACTGTCTCCATTCTTAACATAGCTGATTTCTATTGCCCTTGCCTCTCTTCCCCCAGTTTCAGTGTCATTCTGCTTTACTTACATGTGTGCATCCTTTGTGAACAAGCTGGTCTTTTGTAGATAGTGGAAATTCATCAGGATATGGTAGTTGAAGAAGTGGTTAAGAGCTCAGACTTTGGGATGAGTCAGGAATAGATGGTAATTGCTGATAACTTGAGGTTATCAGCAATCATGGTCACATTATCTAGCTTCTCCTACTCCAAAAATTGTGTAATATAGCCATTACTTCATGAAGTTTTCAGAGACTAACTGTAAAGCACTGAGCAAGTAGCTTATTGCCAGTGTAAGCAATCAGCTCCTTACCTCAGCTGCACCCAGTTGGATGCATCTGTATCTGCAAGTGTAGGGGGAATTCTCTCCCTATAGCTCTATGTGGCAATTCTTGAGGAATGGAGAATGACAGTTGCGATATAAGAGCTTCCTCTTCCAATTTCTCCAGTAGATAATTCTCAATGAAGTACACAAATGCTTTTCCTAAATACAAGGCAAAATTAGCATCAGTATTAACTTTAGGTCTTTGTTGTATGCGTAAAGTGTGTGTATGTGTGGGAAACATCCTGTTAAGTCTTTGGGAAGCTTCTTTTCTCTGGAGTTAAAGTATTTGAAAGCACATGACTCTTTCCAGAAGTTTCGAAATTCTGAGAAGCTAGACCATAAGCAATTAAAATTTTACTACCCAACACGTTATTAATAAAAACTAACTTCCTAAACCAGGCATGGTGGTACATGCCTGTAATCCCAGTAGTTGGGAGGCTGAGACAGGAGGATCACAGGTTCCAGGCTAGCCTCAGGAACTTAGTGAGACCTCCTCAGCAACTTTGCAAGATCCCGTTTCAAAATGAAAAATAAAAAGCGGGTTGGGTGTGTAGCTAGGAGGTAGACTGCACATGAGTTCAATCCCCAGTACAAAAACAAACAACAACAACAACAAAACTAAATTTCTTCAGATTTATTGTTCAATAGGTCAAATGCCACTAACTTCATTTCGTTTATCCTTTCTGAATTCTTGATTATAGAATATGATTTTCATTCAAATATATATTCTTAATATTTCCTGAAAAGATTACTAGTCATATTATAACTCAAATCTCCAAAATGTCAGTAGCTGCTAGAATTCAATCTTTATATTTCACCAATAGTTGACATGAAAAGTTATTTTACTTTTATTTTGCCCTTGTTAAATGTATTTTTGGAAGGGGCCAATATCTCAGGAACTAAATAATGAAAGCTGTTTCCATATGCAAATACAATTCATGATCAAGTGATACATTCATGATCAAGAAGATAAACATTTCTTTTGAAATACATCTATATTTTTTTTTTTTTTGCGGTACCGGGGATTGAACGCAGAGGCGTTCTACCTCCGCGCTACGCCCCCAGCCCTATTTTTTATGCTTTATTTTGAAACCGGGTCTCACGAGGTTGCGGAGGGCCTCACTAAAGACAGAGAGAGAGACAGAGAGAGAGAGACAGAGCAAGAGCTGAGGCTGGCCGCGAACCCGGATCCTCCAGTCTCCGCCTCCCAAAG
>PVJS01003450.1:0-75544 GCA_004027185.1 Glis glis | reverse complement strand
TAGGAAGATAGGGAGGGCATTATATACCAGCATTGAAGTGCTTCTTCTCACACACCAGTGGTCAAGGCAAGTCACAACCATGCCTGGCTTCACAGGGCCAAGGAAATAAAATCCTCTTGTATGTCCAGGAAGAGGAGATACTGATAAGCATTTGTCTACCACAGTTCTCTTCTGTAACACCAATATCAAGTGACCTCCCTAGGGCCATTGGTCTCTTGCTATATGGAAAGCAGTAAGGGCAACACAAATGTAGTCCCATAAAAACAGCCCAGATTCAGTGGAAATCCATTTTTGGAGCCACTTTCTTTTCTCCTGATTCCCAGTGACATTTTTGATCCTGGAGACCAGAAATGGGACTCCCTTTCTGGTTTATGGTTATTAATATATGTTAACCAAAGCTGCTTTTTGTGTGTGTGTGTGTGTGTGTGTGTGTGTGTGTTGCTCAGGGGCATTCTACCTCTGAGCCACACCCCCAGCCCTATTTTTCTTTTAAACAGGGTCTCATTAGGTTGATGAGAGTCTCACTACTTGCTGAGGCTGTCCTCAAACCCGTGATCCTCCTGTCTCAGTCTCTCAAATACTGGGATTACAAGCATGTGCCACCACACCCGGCCCAAAGTTGCTTCTTTTTCTTCAAAAACAGTTTTATTGAGATCAAATTCACATATCATACAATTCACCCATTGAAAGTATACAATCTAGTGGTTCTTGGTATGCTCACAGAGTTGTGCAACCATCACTACAACCAGTTTCAGAACATTTTCATCAACCCTAAAAGAAACTCTGTAATCATTAGTAGTAATTCCCTATTTCTCTCCTCTTCCCCCACATACTCTTCCTCTCCCAGCCATAGGCAATCACTTACCTACTTTCTGTCTCTCTATCTCTGCCTATTCTGGACATTTTAAAAATATACCTCCTATTGAACTGTAACTGTATATCCTTTGACCAATAGCTTTCTATCCTCCTTCCCTTCTAACCACCGGTCTACTCTCTACTTCTATGAGGTCATCTTTTTAGATTCCAGATATGAGTGAAATAATGTGGTATGTTTCTATGCCTGGCTTACTTCACTCAGCCTAATGACCCCCGATTTCATTCATGTTGTCACAGATGACTGGATTCCATTCTTTTTTATGGCTAAATAGTATTATATATATATATGTGTGTGTGTGTGTGTGTGTGTGTGTGTGTGTGTGTATAAAAGCACACTTTCTTTAACCATTCATTTATCAGTGGACACCTTTTTTGATTCCGTATCTTGGCTGTTGTAAATAGTACTTCAATAAACCTGTTAGTGGAGATATCTCTTCAACATACTGATTTCATTTCCTTTGAATATATACTCATTAATGGAATTATTGGATCATAAAATAGTTCTATTTTTAATTTTTTAAGTAACCACCATAGTTTTTTTTTTCTTTTTTGGTGCTGGGGATTGAACCTAGGGGTGTTCTACCTCTGAGTTATACCCCAGCCCTATTTTATTTTTGATTTTGAAATGGGGCCTCACTAAGTTACTGAGGCTGACCGCAAACCTGTGATCCTCCTGTCTTAGCCTCCCAAGTACTGGGATTACAAGCATGTACCACCCATCTAGCTTCCATACTGTTTTTCATAATGCTATACTAATTTACATTCCCACCAATAGTGTGTAAGGGTTCCTTTTTATCTACCTCCTTGCCAACACTTGTTATCTTTTGTCTTTTTCGTAATAGCCATTTTAGTAGGAGTAAGGTAGTATCTCATTGTGATTTTGGTTTCTATTTCCCTGATGATTTGTGATGCTCTGATTAAAAAAATTATGCTGGCTATTTGTATGCCTTCTTTTGAGAAATTTCTATTTAGATATTTTGCTAATTTTAAATTAAGGTTGTTTTCTTACTATTGGGTTTTTTAAATTCCTTGTAAATTTTGAATATTAACCCCTTATCAGATATGTAGTTTACAAACATTTTCTCTCAGTCTGATAGTTGTCCATTCACTCTATTCTTTCCTTTGCTGTGTAGAAGTTTTCTAGTTTGATATAATCCCCCCCCTTTTTTTTTTTGGTCTTGTTGCCTTTGCTTTTTAAGTCATACCCAAAAATTCACTGTATCCACCAATGTCATTAATCATTCCCTTATCTTTTCTTCTGTTAGTTTCATAGTTTAAGGTTTTATCTTTAAGTCTTTGGCCAATTTTTAATTGATTAAGATATGGGTCCAATTTAATTCTTTTGCATGTGGATATCCAGTTTCCCCCAGTACCATTTGTTGACTGTCTTTTCCCCACTGTGTGTTCTTGGCCCTTTTGTCAAAAAATCATTTGACTATATATGTTTGACTTTATTGTTGAGCTCTCTATTCTGTTCCATTGGTCTATATGTCTGCCTTTTTTGCCAGTACCTTGTTGTTTTGATTACTGTAGTTTTATAATATGTTTGAAATTATAATTATATAAGGAAGTATGAGGCTACCAGCTTTATTTTTTTCTCAAGATTGTTTGGACTTTTTGGAGTCTTTCATCATCCCATACAAATTTTAGAATTTTTTCTATTTCTGTGAGAAAGACTATTAGTATTTTAATAAAGATTACACTGAATTTGTTGATAGCTTTGGGTAATATTAACAATATTAATTCTTTCAGTCCATGAACATGGGCTATCTTTCCATTTATTTGTGTCTTCTTCAGTATCTTTCATCTACATTTTATAGTTTTCATTATACAGATCTGTTACCTCATGGGATTAACCAAAGCTTCTGAAGGAGGTAAGGAGAGGTATTTAAAGAAAAACAGCAGGATTCACAGAGGTTTCACAGGGGGAGATTTGGAAGCATGAGTATCTATTCCCATATTGGTATTTTGATGGCTGACTTTGGATTCAGCCAATGCAAGGTAGAATTAGAATGAAAAAGAAAATAAGTTGAAATATGACTGTAGGAGGCCATAATGATAATAGTGTAAGAACAAGAATATTCTAGGGACACAGAAGAAGGCTTCTTGTTTCCCCTTTCTATAGCCAAGGGTCAACTTTGAAACCCTGCCAAGAGTTAGTGTGATGGGCATTGGTGAAATGAAGGTTGGAAGGCAGGCTACCTTTGTTATATCTTCAAATAACTTGGCCAAAGGTCTAAAGACAGACCTATATGTATACGCCTATACACATACAGTACACATACACACCCCAACACACACATACTATGCACACACCATGCACTCTATATACTACACAAATGGCACACAAATACTACACATACCCACACCCAACCACACCCCCACATCATGCACAAACTACACAATATACGTGCCACACACTACACACACACATGCACATATATCCACATACTGCCCTTCTCACTGAGCCCTGGAGACTGGGAGTGAGTGAGTCAGTCAGTGTGCATGTCATTCCTCTTGAGACATTGTTGGCTGACCCTTAGTTCAACTTCTTCTTGTTGGATCTGCACCTTCCCCATGGCAACTGTGAAATGTTGAGTTTGTTAATATCCTGCTTGCTGACTCAAGGATTCCACAAGGAAGATTTCAAGTTGTGTGGGCCCTTTGTGGCATGTGTTAAAAATGCAGCTTCTAATCTCCATGTAAAATGGTGTATTATTTGGCTCTGGACCAGTAAAATTTGGTCCGGTTGAACATTTGGACTTGGAGATCACCAGCTTTGTCATGGATTTCAGCATGCAAGTAGCAAAGATAGTCTTTGACTGAACCATTGACTGATGGTGCTGCGGGAATAGGGCCCATCTGAAAAAATCAGAGGAAGCAGCTTCTCTGGAAAGAGCTAGAAATATTGATACAACATGGAGGCATCTAGTTCTTCCTCACTCTTATTTGTCATGCTCAGGCGCTCCTTTACCAATGAGGACAATGTTCATTTTATAGATTAAATGTATGAATACAAACATACATCTGGAACCCATTAGAAAATAAAAGCCCAGGCCGGGCGTGGTGGCGCACGCTTGTAATCCCAGTACTTGGGAGGCGGAGACCGGAGGATCCGGGTTCGCGGCCAGCCTCAGCTACTTAGTGAGGCCCTCCGCAACTTCGTGAGACCCGGTTTCAGAATAAAGTATAAAAAATAGGGCCGGGGGTGTAGCTCAGAGGTAGAACCCCCTGGGTTCAATCCCCGGTACCACACACAAAAAAAAAAAAAGAAAAGAAAAGCCCAAATCTAAACCAAACAATGAATGGCACTCTTCTGGAGCCCATTCTTCTTACCCTCCTATTAAAAGGCAGTATCTCTGACAGAACTGAAATGTAAACAGTATTATTCAAATGTGCAGAGAACAGAACATCCTTATTTTCTATGATCAAGGTAATCAATTTCAAAAGTCCCTTCCTCACTGGAAATTTGGGCAAGGGGTGAGGAAGAGGAGGGGTGAGGTAGCCCTTAAGTTTATTAATACTAGCTGGGCATGGTGGCACACGCTTGTAATCCCAGTACATGGGAGGCTGAGACAGGAGGATCACAGGTTTGCGGCCAGCCTCAGCAACTTGTGAGGCCCTCCGCAACTTAGTGAAACCCTGTTTCAAAATAAAAAATAAAATAGGGCTGGGGGTGTAGCTCAGAGGTAGAATGCCTCTGGGTTCAATCCCCAGTACTGCAAAAAAAGTTTATTAATATTATCTCACTCTCTTCTGGTTTACAGTATCTCTTGGTTAATTTAGTCTCTGGGGTAAAAACTCACTGTCCAGAGTGCCTGCCCTTTCCACGCTCCTTCTTCAGATGGTGTCTGGGGATATGAGCAGAGTTTATGTGACGTCAGTGTCTTGGGAAGGGTCCCTGGATCCATAAGAACAAGTCCTTGTGTTGCTCTCTGATCTTCCCTAGAACACCTGGTGTGGTCCAGTCCCTTTTCTGCTGCCTGCTGTGGGACGGCTGGCTTTACCTGGGCTTTGAGGTATCATATTGGCACCTAATCTTGAAGTTTATGCCCCAGTGGTTTGCCTGTGGCACTGTCGTGGTTGACATTCTCACTGATATAGTCCAAAATGACCAACCACACAACTTAGAGGAAAGATTTATTAGCTCAGTTTCCTTGGAGATCTTGAGGTTCGGTCCATGCGAGGCTGGGTTATGTCTGCAGATCTCAGGGCATGGTGACGGGAAGCGGAGAGACTCTGCTCCTCACATCACGGAGGCTAGAAGCAGAGAGGGGGGCGGGGGGAGGAAGTATGTATAATCAAACCAAACCATTTCAGGTACTGAAGTTCCTCTGTGCAGAGAAGCTTCTTCATCCCAATCCCAGGCCTAGGTCAGTCTTATAGATCTACCCTGCCCCTTCCCCAACCCACCGAGGCACAGGGAAATTTCTGAATCCTTGCATACTACTCACCTGTATGGAGCTCACCTGAAGAATTGTTCCAGACTCACCCTCGTCCAGTTAGGACTTCCATGCTGGAGTTGGTGCTGAGTAGCACATGAGGCTTCTTCTAGACTACAAGCTTGCACTCTCCCCCAGGCTGTGTCCAGTGAAATAGGCCACCAGCCCAGATGGTTTGTCAGACCCATCTGCACATTTCTAGTGCTCTTCGAGGAACACTGATATCTGAGCTCTTTGTTCTACCTTTCTTTCATTCCCTTCTCCTCCTCTTCCTCTCCATATTTTTTTCTAGAAGTGCTGGGCTTATTTTTACTTCTTGTCTCATAGGGCTTCCTTCCCAGGAAACTCTAGCACCTTGCTTTGATATGTGAAGGTAACTTAATAAGTTGTCTTCCTCTCTCAAATATGCCTTCTTCTTAAGACGGTAGTCTTGCCAAATGTTCAAAAAATAAGTCACTTTGAGCCTCAAAGCTGAATATTGCCCTTAGTCTTAAATTGCCTTTAGTTCTTAAGTATGAGTGAGTGTATGTGTGTGTGTGTGTGTGTGTGTGTGTAAAATAAACCCCATGGTCATCTAGTGCAGCCTGTGATCACTTCTCAAAATAATGTTTGTGCCGGGCATGGTGGCGCACGCTTGTAATCCCAGTACTTGGGAGGCTGAGACAGGAGGATCCGGGTTCGCGGCCAGCCTCAGCTACTTAGTGAGGCCTCCACAACTTAGTGAGACACCGTTTCAAAATAAAGAGTAAAAAACAGGACTGGGGGTATAGCTCAGAGGTAGAATGCCCCTGGGTTCAATCTCCAGTACCGCAAAAAAAGAAAAAAAATGTGTGTAAATGTGAAAATAAAATACATAGGATTACAAGGAAACCCAAATATATTGATATGAAATTATCACTGCTGGGCGTGGTGGCGCACACTTGTAATCCCAGTACTTTGGGAGGCGGAGAATCTAGTAATACATGTTTATTAACACACTAAATAAGGAGTCCTAATAATTAATTTAGGTCTAATAATAATCAGACCTAATAATTACCTTACTTTAGATATAGTGAGAATAGTATTTTATATTTCGATGAATCTGTATCAACTGAAACATAATATGAAAATATTTGTGATTTTTTAATTGTGACAAAGTAGTGATATTATTATTGTAGTTTGTTGACTACATTCATGATAGAAGGGAATTCTGAATTTCAATAATAGGTTAGTAAAAAATAAAGTTGTACATTTTCCGCATTAAAGTTCACGGGCCCCTGAATTCTACCTACATAGCCCTTGAGGGTCTAGTATCTGCTTTTCCTATTGGGTAGGGAGTATGATATGAAAATACAGCTGAAGACATTTTTCTATTATACAGTCTTCTGAGAAAAAAAATTATTAATGCATAAGGTTGAAGTTCGGCATAGCTCAGCATTTTGTATTTTTCTCCTATGCCCAAAAGATCTATTACTCAATTATCTAGCATGTACCTATCATTTGATGCTTTAATTCATATTTTATTAATATTTAATATTTGCCTGGTATTTTAATAATTTTAGCTTTTCAAATGTTGCTTTTCAGTAAGAATGTAAAAAGTGCTTTTTAAAAAGTAGAAATCTAACTCTTCAAAGGGAATAATTGAAGAGATAGAGTCTCATCATGAATCTAATTAGGAGAAACTATTATACCTAGCAACTAACCAACAAATCTAGCTTTTGGTAAGCCTATTTTCATTAAAATGTTCAATGCTGGCAATATTTATTGTGTACTGAAATTATGTTTGTATGATTTTTTTTAGCTCTGCCAGCTAAGCCCGAGAACATTTCTTGTATGTTATACTATGGGAAAAATTTAACTTGCACTTGGAATCCAGAGGAAACCAATTATACCAACTACACTGTTAAGAGAGCTTTTCAGTAAGTATAGGAGCTTGTGTACTGTCAATGGGGAGACTGGGAGGAGGCAGAGGCTCCTGATTCATTGACCAGTCAAGTCACTTATGAAGTAAAATATTTCTCAATTACAATTTCTGGGTGACCACTTTGATATACCCAGTGGCTGGGGTGACATCTTGGCTAGGTACAGCCATGCTGACAGAATCTATAGCTTCAGAGAGAGGAGACATCAAGCGACATGATAAACTCCTCTTAGAGCTGCTGGGTTGGCTGAATAGTCACCAGTTATAAGCACAATGGGAAAGTCTATTTATGAACTATATTCACCTAGACCCCTCCTCTTTCCAGCATGTGTTACACAACTCCTTCCGCATGGATCCAGACATAATAAGTGGGGCTATGAACAACACTGAGAGGTAGATTTGCCTCAGTCTCTCACTGATTTATTGTGACCCCTGTCAAATGGTATTCCCCCAGAATGATGATTCCGAAATTTTCTTCACTAATGCAAGCATCCCTTTTCATTCTATTTATATTAAAAGTTCTATAATTTTAAAATTACAACCCTGGCCAAAAGCTAGATGTTTTAGAATGTGTAGGTTTTTTTTTAATTTTGAAGATAGCTTGTGAAATCTATTACTTCCTTCTTGTTCCCCTAAAAATAAGGCGACTCATGTTGGAAACCTCTATAAGATGAAGTTTTTTCTTTTCCATTTCAAAGAGAGCCTATTATTCCAATTTTTTTAAGCATAAGATTTTGTCCTAAAAAGAAAGTCCACTTAATGTGTTTGTATGTGTGTGTGTGTGTGTGTGTGTGTGTGTGTGTGTGAGAGAGAGAGAGAGAGAGAGAGAGAGAAAGAGAGAAAGAGAGAGAGATAGAGTGTGTGAGAGAGAGAGAGATAGATACTGGGGATTGAACCCAGAGGCATTCTACCTCCAAGCTACACCCCTAGCCCTATTTATTTATTTATTATACTTTTATTGTGCATTGTAGTCTCACATAATAATGTAGTTCATAGTAATAGTGACATACATGCACATGGCACTTGGTGAGTTTTCCCTTAGTTCCACCCCCTTCCCCATACGCGATATTGAGATTGGTGTTGGTATTCTCACATAGGTACATAATGTCAGTGGAAGTGTTTCCTTCATTAATCCTCCCCGCCCCACACCCTCCATATGACCACCTCTCTGGCTCCACTGGAGTTTCTCCTCCATTATCTAAAGTCCCTCTTGTATTCTCCCTAGCTTCTACATATGAGAGAAAACATATGACCTTTCACTTTCTGTGACTGGCTAATCTCACTTAACATAATGCTTTCCAGGTCCAATTTTGTTTTGAAGCAGGATCTTGCTAGGTTGCTGAGAGTCTCATTACATTACTGAGGCTGTCCTTGAACCTGTGATCCTCCTGTCTCAGCCTCCCAAGTATTGGGATTACAGGCATGTGCCACCATGCCTGGCCCATTTAATGTTTTACAGAAGAAGAAAGGGGGAAAACAAACAATATTTTCTGCAACACTGATATATCACTGAGTATCTATGTTAGAGAGATGCTTTAAAACAGGGCCCAGCAAACTTTCTGTAAAGAGCCAGACTAAATATTTTAAGCTTAGAAGGAGATTGATCTCTGTCAAAACTACTTGACACTGCTGCAGTAGTACAAAAACTGCTGTGGACAATTTGCAATCAATAGGCATGACTGTTGTTTTGGGTTTTTTTTTTTTAGTAAAACCTTATTTATGAACACTTTGAATTCTTATAATTTCTCACATGCCAAAGTATTCTTATTATTTATTTATTTTTGACCATTTTAACAACATGAAAACAGTTTTTAGCCTGTGGGCCACATAAGAACAGGAGATGGGCTGTATTTGACTTGCAGGCTATATTGCCTACCCCTGCCTTAGAAAATAAGAAGGCTGAAGACCCAATAACCCATGGTCCACACGACTTATCATCTCCCAGCCCTGTTAGTTCTAGTTCTGATGTTGATCAGAAATTACCAGTAGAATGAAAATCTAGAAACTTTAGTAAGTTTATTCCTTTTTTTTTGTATTTTATAGAGATATCCCCCTTCCATCTCTCCCTATGGATTATCATGATTATCAGCAGCTGGACATGTAGAAGTAGATTCCCCCATGGGTGTCCCCAGGCCTATACTCAAGCCCGCTGATGGCCCCAGCCTGCTAGGCTCTCCAGGATGCCTAGGATGCTTGCATTTTTGTGCGTTTATCACCAAGCATATCTCTTCCAGGCAAAATGGAAGACTTTCCCTAGAGAGAAACGCTGAGAGCAGATAATGGTGGGTCAGTGGTATAAGCCAAAAATGCACTGACTCCCTGAAACAATAGGAATGTATTTTTCCTTGGGAAGAAAAAGAAGAGTTGGGGATGCCCTCATGGAGATGGTGTCTTTTAAGCTGAGATTTCAAAGAGATCTAGAGGTGTGGACACAGGGAGAAAGGGTATACCTCAGAGATTACAGCATGAATAATGTGAAAATACTAAACTATAGTAATAATAAAACGATATCAATGACATCCCACATTTATTGACTTACTATGGGCCTGATATTTTTAAAGTGCTTTATGTGTATTAGCTCATTTCATCCTCACTAACAACCCTATGCTCTACATATATTACTATCCTCATTTTATGGATTGAAAACTGAGGCACAAAGAGGTTAAGGAACTTGCCCCTGGTTAATAGAGACAAAGCCAAGATTCAAATTCATCTTCTTCTAGAGCCTGTGCCTGTAACCATGATACAACCCTACCCTGGTGGCCATTTTTGCAATGTATAATAACCATTGGAAACCCTGAGGTCTTTTCTAGCTCAAGATTCCCTGATTCCATGTGTCTCAGCTCTGTTCCTTTCCCTCGCCCCTGGAAACAATGACATCTGGCAAGCCGAGCCTCCTTTTCTGTTCTGCTCCCCCCAGAGAACACAATCCCCAATGCCATGTGGTCTACAGTTATACCCACTCATCTGATTCCTACTAAGACATGTGCAAGTTACAGCTTGATAGGGTCCATTTGTCTGTCTGCTTGTCTGTTTATCTCTCTATCTCTATTTATCATCTATCATTTATCTATTTTAATGAATTTATAAGTTATATGTCCCAATGACAAATTCAACGTGAAACATAAGAAATATAAAATATCACAGTATCACAGGTAACAATTTTAAAATTCTAATGAAGACCTCTCCAGACATCTCTGTGAATAGTTAAATTATTTTTGATGTCTCTGTGATCATTCTGTCCATGCTGTATATCCTGCTCTTTTATTTTAATTTTGTGCATCTTGCCTTTTTCACCAATAATAGAGTGTGAGCATCTTTCCATATCAGTAAATATAGAATATTGAAAACCATAATTTTAAAAATCATACTTATACAAAAACAATGGGAATAAAAAATCATACTTATATATCTACCATAATTCATTTAACAATCCTCTGATTTTTTTAAGGAATGAATTCTCAAGACTATACTCTGTAATTTCAAGGGCTGATTTGTTATTTTTTGCCAATAGGAAATGCACTGTGATGTACTTTTAAATGGGCTTACAGGGTTTCAGGGATGTCTCCAAGACTCATAGTCTCTCAGTCAGACAGGATGGAGGCAAATTTGACCTCTTCTTGGAGGAGAGGGGAACTAAATCCTGCACCATGCAGTTCTCATGAGAAACCAAGAGTGAAACTAAACAGCACTGCTTAATACATTAAGTATGACTGTGTTTCTAAAATACTGTACTAAAACTCATGTTGAATCACTTTTTCCTTCAAAGCTCTAGGGGAAGTATCAGGCAACAGTTTTGTGAAGCCAACAGTTCTACAGGTGCTTTGTGCTCTTTCAAGCAAAATATATTGCCCCCAGGTAATTTTTCCATTGAAGTGAAAGCTGAAAATGCAGGTGGTATAATTACATCTAATGTTACATACTGGAGCTTAAATGCCATAGGTAAGTGTTCTTTGACATTCTTCTATACCTTTTACTGAATAATTCCTCCCCTTTTTTCTTTTTAAACAAGGTATCTGTGGACTCAAAAGTAGACTCAAAGCTCAAGGGAATAGTAGGTATGTGTTGTGGATATACAGAAAATTCATCTTATCAAAGAAGGAAGGAAAAAAGATGGGGAGGGGCTGGGTGTGATGCTGCACGCCTATAAGCCAAGTACTTGGGAGGCTGAGACAGGAGGATTGCAGGTTCAAGGCCAGCCTCAGCAGCATAGTGAGACTCAGCAACTTAGCAAGATCCTGTTTCAAAACAAAAAACAAAAAGGCCTGGGGATGTAACTCAGAGGTAGAATGCCCCTGGGTATATTCCCCAGTACCACAAAATAAATAAATAAATAGATGATGGGGAAGAAAGGAAAGAGGGAGAGGGGGAGGAAGGAAGGAAGAAAGGAAGGAAGGAAGGAAGGAAGAAAAGAAGGAAGAAAAGAAGGAAGGAAATGGCCAAATAAGAAAAAAGGAGTGAGAAGCAAAAGTACCTTTCTTTCTGGTCACTGATTCCTTGCAGTTTGTAACATAAATTGTACTCAAAGAAACAAAAATGCCCCTGGCCCAATTATTACTGCTCATGAAGGAAAAGACTAAAACTCTCATTTTAAAAAATGTCTCATTAATTCTGATGTTAATTTTTTTCTGAAGACTCATTTTTACCATATACTTTTTAAAAAACTGCTTTATTGAGATAAAATTCACATACCATAAAGTTCACCTTTTTAAGGTGTACAATTCAGTGGTCTTTATCATATTTACAATGTTGTGCGACCATCACCACTGTCTAATTCAACAATATTTTCATTACTCCCAAAAGAAACTTCATGATTTCCTTTTTTCAAAAAAATATTGTTGCATTGTAATTGTACATGATAGTGAGATTCATAGTAATACATTCATATATGCACATTACTTTATTTGGTCTGTCTCCTTCCCCATACCTCCCTCTACCTTCTACCTCCCAGTAGCTATGGCATGGGAACCAAGCTTTTGACACACAGGCCTTTGGTTTCATATCCGAACTCTGGCAGTAGGGGTCCAAAATCATTCTTTGCATGTGGAGGGTATCCATCTATCCCAGAACCATTTGATGAAATAATGATTACTACCCCTACCCCACCATTGAATTATCTTGGCAACCTTGTAAAGATAAATTCACCATAAATGTTAAGGTACTTTGGTGTCTCAATGCTGTTCCATTGATCTATATTTCTGTCTTTATGCTAGTACCAGACTATCTTAATTCCTATAGCTTTGCAATAGTTTTGAAGTTGGGAAACTGAATATTCTGTGTTTGTTTTTTTAAAGATTATTTTGGCTATTGGGGCCCTTGCATTTCCACAGGAATCGTAGAATCAGATTGTCAATTTCTGAGGAGAAACAAGCTGGGATTTTGAGAGATATCTTAATAATATAAAAGTTCCTATCCATGAACATGGAAAATCTTCCCATTTATTTAGGTCTCTAATTTCCTACAATACTTTGTTATAGTTTTCAGTGTACAAGTCTTATACTTCTTTGGTTATATTTATTCCTTCTTTGTTGCTTTCTTAATTTTATTTTCAGATTGCTCATTATTAGTGTATACAAATGCAATTGATTTTTGTATATTGAGCTTGTAATGGGTAACTTTGTTTATTAGTTCTAATAGTTTTTGGTGGATTCTTCAGAATTTTCTGTGTACGTATCATCTAAAAATCAGTTTTATTTTTTCCTTTCCATTTTGGATGCCTTTTATTTCTCTTTGTTACCTAATTGACCTGTCTCGAACCTCCAATAAAATGTTGAATTAAAGTGGTGAAAGCAGACTTCATTTTCTTGTTCCTAATATTAGGGAGAAAGCATTCAGTCTTTCACCATTAAGTGTGAAATTGGCTGTTGGTTGCCCTTTATAAGTTGAGAGAATTCCCCTCGTTATAGTTTGTCAAGTTTTTTTTTTATCATAAGAAGTGTCATGTGTCCTTTCTGTAACTATTGGATGATCATGTGATTTTGTCCTTTATTGTATTAAAATGGTGTATTACAGTGAATTATTTTCATAAGATAAGTATACCCTGTATTCCTGAGATAAACTCCAGTTGGTCCTTTCTGAGCATGTTTCTTGCCTGAGCCTTCATGATGATTTTCCTTTTACCCTATATATACAGCTGCTTCTGAATGCTTTAATGTTCCAAGTAATCTCAATCAGCTCCAGCTGCTTTTGGATGTTTTAATGTTCCAAAGAATATCACTCAGCGTCTCCTTAGGACTTTATATAGTCTATTGTATGTCTCCATTTATAATATCTTGCCCCAGGCTTCTGCACGTCTACCGTCTCCCTACAGCTTTAATGAGCTGTGGCTGCCACTTTTCCAACCTGAGATTAAAATTAGGCCAGAGACCAGTTCTTTAACTTTCAGACAGGTTAGAATGTTGTAAATTAGGACTGTTCTGCTCCCGCCAGTTGGAGGAGGGGAACTAGGAACTGGGTTGCTCCTTCCCTCAGAGCATGGCCACTGAAGCATCAAGGAAGGGGTCAATAAGATTGCCAAAAAATTCCTACCACTTTTTATTTATTTTTTTTGCGGTACTGGGGATTGAACCCAGGGGCATTCTACCTTCGAGCTACTCCCCCAGCCCTATTTTTTGTTCTTTATTTTGAAACAGGGTCTCACTAAGCTGCGGAGGGCCTCACTAAGTAGCCAAGGCTGGCTACAAACCCGGTTCCTCCGGTCTCTGCCTCCCAAGTACTGGGATTACAAGTGTGCGCCACCACGCCCGGCTCTTTCCTACCATTTTGAAGGTGATTTTTTTCTTGATTGGGTGTTCTTAGCTTGGTCAGTGTAAACCTTGAATTGGTTTCCAGAGTTTTTGCAAGGTTAGTGCCTTCAGTTTCTGTTCTTTTTTTCTTTTCCTTTCCTTTCTTTTTTTTTTCCCAGTGTTTCCCTGAGGGAACAAGACCTTGGAGTTTCCTAGTCCACCATTTTGCTTATGTCACCCAATACACGCTAGTTTCTAACGAGCTAGTCTTGAAATGGGGGTGTCTTCTGTTTTAGGGTTCTTGTCCAATGGATCTTGATGGATGAAGTCCAAGGACTAAGCGCAGGGTATGAAAGTTTAAGTTAGGGAAAGATAGAGGACAAAGCAGCTTCCTCCCCAAAGGGGGGGAGGTCCTGGAAAGAGAGTGACCTTTAAGCCCTTGAGGAGTGACTTTTAAACCTTTCTGGGGTTTTCTGTTTTTTATGATTGGACAGAATTGGGTTTGGGGGAACCAATGACCTTTGCACAATTTCGATCCTTAATTTGAATGATTATCTGTGGGCTGGCCAGGACCCTTATTCCCTGGTGCCCATCAGTCTCTCACCTTCCTGCTCACCTCCCCCAATCTCACAGAAAGGGGGATGTAGATGGCTGCTTTAATCCTTCCTGTTCCCAGGTCCTCTGCCTCAGTCTTAGAGCCATTTTTGTTTTTGTTTGTTTGTTTGGTACTGGGGATGGAACCCAGGGGCATTCTACCTTCGAGCTACACCCCCAGCCCTATTTTTTGTTCTTTATTTTGAAACAGGGTCTCCCTAAGTTGTGGAGGGCCCCACTAAGTAGCTGAGGCTGGCCACGAACCTGCGATCCTCCTGCTGAGAGCCATTTTAATCAAAGAAAAAGTTAATCACTTAGATCTCCTTGGCAATAGAGTTATAGAGTTGAATGGAGATTGAACAGGGGTTTTTGTTTACTCTGACTGAAGGCAGTTTAGTGTACTGAGTGAGGGCAGGAACTTTGGTATGTATACAAACGAATCTTAGCTTGGCTTGTTAATTGACATTTATTTAACTTTTCTAAATCTCATCTGTAAAATAGGTATTATAAATGTTAGGTGGTTGAGAGAAGTCAGCAAACAATTCACCTGAAAAAGTAGTTATTGTTAGGTCAGACACTGAGAGGAACCAGGCTAACAAGGATCAGGGAGAAATTTTTTTTTGTGGTACTGAGGATTGAACCCAGGGGCATTCTGCCTCTGAGCCCTACTTCATTTTTTGTTTTTGAAACAGGGCCTCACTAAGTTGCTAAGGATGGCCACGAACCTGCGATCCTCCTGTCTCAGCCTCCCAAGTACTAGGATCATAGGTGTGCATGACAACGCCTGGCTAGGGGAGCAATATTTTATTCTGACATCTGCAAGCAGACAGGCTGAGACCAAAGATGGCCTCAGCCCTCAAAGCCAGGGCGCGAGTACTATTTATAGAGGTGGGTGTCGGCAAAGCCTGCAAAGGTCTGCAAAGGGCAGCAGGCTGGGCTTGTGAAATCAGAGGGGGTTGGTTTCAGTGGAACCACGTGAGGTCAGCTTGTGAAGACAGGTGAGATCAGCTGGTCTTGAGATAGAATAGAAGAAATGGAATTTTTTAGGTAGAAAGACAAATTGGGAAGGAAAGGAAAATAAAAAACTTCATAATCTTAGTTTCATTTTTAACAAAGCTTATTTGCTCTTAGACAAAAGCAAGGCCCATACCTTTTAAGTCAATGGGCTAGCCGCATATCTGAAATTCCTGAGGCGATTAGACCCCAGAGAAGAGTCTCACCTTTTGTCAGAGCCTCGATTTCCTAGGAAAAAGGTCCCAGAGGATTGCCCTGCACCCCACCTTCCCACCTCCCCTGCCTCTGTGTCTCTGCTTCCTGGGATTTCTATCTCAAGGAAGTTATACCTTTCGCAGCCTAGAGCTTCAAAGAGAGGAGGCCGCCACCCCATGGTGCCCTACTTTCCTCCGTGTGTGCCACTGGCCACCCCCTCTCTAGTGGCCCTATAAGAAAAGGCCAGATTAGATCTGGAGCCTCTTTGTCTCTCAGCAGCCACTCTCATGCCTCTCCCTGCACCCCTCTGAGCCCCTCTCTGCCACACTCTGCCGCGGCGCTCACACCCTTGAGATGGCCCGCGTACGTGTATCCCTAGCTTTCTTGAATTAAACCTTTGCCTTTTCTCTGACTGACGTGTGTTGAAATTCTTTTTGCCACGGAAGCCAAGAACCCACAGGAATTATCGTGTTCTCCCATGACAGTCTGAGTCATTAGGTTATCTTTAGCACAGCACAGTCCCTGCAAAGAAACAGGAGAAAAATGAGCAAAGGGCTGCTGCCCCGTGGGGGGTGTGTGTGTGGAAATTTGCTACAGCCAGGTACTGGAACTGGGCTTCACTGTGCTCTGGAACTGGGCTTCATTGTGATCGGATTATATTTTCCTAACACTTATTGAGTCCTCCATACATATTGATGATCTTATGAAGTCCTTAATGTCTCTCTTTTATAGCTCTACCTATGGAGTGGCCACATAGATTGATGACCACCACCTTTCTAGGCATAATAAGTACATATTGTTTTTTGAGTAGTCACCAAGAGATTTCTGAATATTTCTAACCAATGTTTTTAATTCTATGACTCTATGTAGGAATTTTGTTCTCCCAAATCCTTCAGGAATTGTAAATATGAAAATGATCCTAATTTCAGTTCCAGCTAGCAAGGGTGTGGTGAGGTGGATAGTCACACAGTGTTAATGGAAACTGAAGTTGATGTACAACAATAGAGAAGTGAACAAATAAATTGTATTAATAAGTTGGAATATTATGAAACTTCTAAAAAATCATGCTTTGAACAATCTTATGCTTTTCTGTATTTTTAAAAATTGAGCATATGCTTCTTTTATAATCAGAAAGATACACATTTTCAAGGAGAAAATTTTGAGGCTAGAATACTTGCAGTGTACAAGGGAAACGAGAGGTGCTTTCTAATGTGTATTCCTTCATTCTGGGGGAAAAGAGAGGGGAGAATGGTCCATTAAGGGAACAGAACATTTTCTGGTTGTGCTCTTCCTTTCTTTTTAAACTTGTATTGTAGTTTATTAATAACCCATGATTTGTTTATAATTGTATTATTATTATCTTTTTTATGTTTGGTCTCTTTTTAACCTCTTTCCTGCTTAGCATAAGATAGGACTCAATCAGTAAAAGACTGACTTGCAGGAAAATCAAAGGAATAATCTCCTTTGCACTGGGTATTCCTTCTTTTGGAGGTAATTGGGGGTAGGGGTGGCATTTCTTGCTAATGCCATCTACATATAGCAGACAATGAAACATGCACTATCATTTCCTTTCTAGGTTTATTGTGCTTTAAATTTTAGGTGGATTTTATTACTATCTTCTCTTTCTTTTTTTGCAAATATGAGACTCGTGTGATTTTTTTTTCTTTCAGTGAAAACCGAACCGCCTGAAATTTTAAGTGTGGAACCAGTTTTGGGCATCAAACGAATGGTGCAAATAAAATGGGAAATTCCTAAACCGTTACCTTCCCCAACAATTTTAAAATACATGCTTAGATACAGGACAGTCGATAGTATCCACTGGGTAAGTGATGCCATTATAATATTTCTATTAGTGGAAGAGACTTACTTGACAACTTTTGTTGATCTGGAATTGTCTTTTACACTTTCTAATGAAGATGGAAGAGAAACAAAGTGGGGACTTTACTTCTCAGTCTCCCATGAATACCCTTTATATTGGAACAGTGTTTACCAAAGGCGTTCTGAGCATGGCGACATATTGAGGAATGAGAAATTTACTTCTGCATTCCATACTGCTCTTGTCTTGCTATGTTGGCCACCAGATAGTCTATGCTTTGGACATTTCCTTTTTTATTTTTCCAGCCTTTTATAAAAATTTTAAGTCTAATACATTTTGAAAAGTGGACAAAGCCCTGAAATTAATAATAGAACATTCCCAGCATGCCAGGACCCTCTGATTACCCTTTCCTGATAAACACCCTTCTTCCCCTCAGAGTTAACTACTATCTTATTTTCATGGTCTTCATTTCTTTGCTTTTAATATGCTTTTACCATTTCACCCTACATTCCTGGAAAATATAATTTAAGAGATTATGCTCTTAATCCTTGATCACCCAGGATGAAGGAGTGCCCAGTAGAAATATATGAGGAGCGGAATCTGTACATTTTATACGTTTTATGTTTGGCTTTGTTCTCTTAATATTGTGCTTTTAAGATTCATTCATGTTATATAATGCTATAGTCTGTACATTTTCATTGTTGTGTAATGCTCCCTTGTCCGAACACAATAGAATCATGCTTTAATTTGCATTTACCTGACTTCCAATGAAATTGTACATCTTTTAAAATGTTTATTGGCATTTAGATGCCTTCTTTTACCATTTTTTTTTTTTTTTTGCGGTACCGGGGATTAAACACAGGGGCGTTCTACCTCCGCGCTACGCCCCTGGCCCTATTTTTTATACTTTATTTTGAAACCGGGTCTCACGAAGTTGCGGAGGGCCTCACTAAGGAGAGAGAGAGAGAGAGAGAGAGACAGGGAGAGAGAGAGCGAGAGAGCTGAGGCTGGCCGCGAACCTGGATCCTCCAGTCTCCGCCTCCCAAAGTACTGGGATTACAAGCGTGCGCCACCACGCCCGGCTAGATGCCTTCTTTTAGAAGTGCTGATTTAAATCTTTTGCATATTTTTTCTACTGTATGGTCTGTAGAATCTTTTTAAAATTCCCTTTTCTTTCCTTTCCTTTCTTTTCTTCCTTCAGTACTAGGATCACACCCAGGACCTGAGGGGTTCATGTTAAACAAGTGCTGTACCATTAAGTTGCATCCCAGTTCTGGTCTGTCTGATTTTTTAATTGACTTATAGGTATTTTTATATATTCTATTGATTTGCCTTTTATTTGTGTTCATCGCAAACATCTTTCACTATATGGCTTTCCTTTTCATTCCCTTAGTGATGATTTCTGAATAACAGAGCTTCTTACTTCTAATATTGTCAAATTTTATCAGTATTATGCTTAATGAACTTTGTATCTGAAGAAACCTTTTCTTAGCTGGGCGTGATGGCGCATGCTTGTAATACCAGTACTTGGGAGGCTGAGACAGGAGGATCACAGGTTCAAGGACAGCCTCAGCAAGTAGTGAGACTCACATCAGCCTAGCAAGACCCTATTTCAAAATAAAAATAAAATAGGGCTGGGGGTGTAGCTCAGAGGTAGAATGCCCTGGGGCTCAATCCCCAGTAACACACACACACACACACGCGCGCACACACACGGGTCCAGAAGGTATTCTCCTATTTCTTTCAGTGCAGTCGGAAATTATATCATGTTTCTCTTTTGGTGATCACCTCACATTATTGAGGTGGCCAATAATCAACTATAAGCCAATTTAAATCTTTAAGACATTTTCTCCCCACAAAACTCGCTAGTAAAATATATCTTCACTATGTTATAATTTATTCAGTTTTAGCCTAAATTCAAATGTTTTATTTAATCCTATTGAATTGCTTCATTTTCGCCTACTTAGAATCTGTATTCTACAGCCCCAAACTTACAGTCAACATTGTACTTTGTGTGTGTGTGTGGGGGGGGTTGGGGGGTACTAGGGATTGAACCCAGGTGCATTCTACCTCCTAGCTTCACCCCCAGTCCTTTTTAATTTTTATTTTGAGAGAGGGTCTCACTGAGTTGCTGAGGATGGCATTGAACCTGTGATTCTCCTGTCTCAGCCTCGTAAGTGCTGGGATTATAGGCATGCACCACCATGCCCAGATTTTTTTGTTTTTTGTTTTTGGTGGTGCTGGGGATTGAACCCAGGGGCGTTCTACCTCTGAATTACATCCCCCAGCCCTATTTTAATTTTTATTTGGAAATAGGGTCTCACTAAGTTGCTGAGGGCCTCGCTAAATTGCCGAGGCTGCCTGAGAACCTGTGATCCACCTGTCTCAGCCTCCCATGTACTGGGATTACAGGTTTGTACCACCACACCCAGCTCATGCCCAGCTTTTTAAAATACTTAATAAACTTATTTCAGATTTGATAACTTACTTCTACAACTTTGCCTAATCATTAGTAAAAGTGGTGGCTGCCTCAGAGCCCTACAGTTAGCCAGTAGACCACCCAGAGACATCATCCCCTTCTTTGAGTTGTATGCATATGCTTAATTACCATGACAGTCATTTAGCTTACTTTTTTTCATCTTGTCCCGAAGACTATCATGAGACCCTTTTCTTTGTGGAAACCCACAGACACTATGTCTATTGTGTTCTCTCCTAATCTAGAACTTTTTTAGAAAAGAAAATTGGTTACATTTCATTTGTCCTGTGTTCAGAGAGAATGACCTTGGCCACCCCTCTCCCAGCTTCCTGTCCAAGCTGGCTCTGGGCCCCCCTCTTCCAGAACCTCACTGCGGAACACTAGCTGTGTCAGCTTGTAGTTTAGGGAACCCCTCAGCAGAGCAGTCCCCAGCAGGGCACAAGCTCATCTTCCTTCATGCCACATGCTATGGTCTCGGTGAACCTGAGGAACTTCCAGGGTGATCTGGCTACCTACCCTGGTTCCTTCTATTTGTTGTTGGGGTTTGGACCTGTGTCCCTCTGAACAATTACTAGTACTTTTACTACAATTACTAAACAATTTACTTAGTATTAAACTACTCCAACTCTGACATCCACACCCCACCTCTTGGACACCTGTAGACCTCTCTGCCTCCTCCCTTCCTATCCATGAGGTAAGATGCCCTTCCTCCTGCTCTCCTGGAAGATGTAAGGAGCAAGGAGGAATGTACAGCCAGTACTCTCTCTCTCTTTTCAGCTTTCAAACACAAGCAAGACGCCTCAGTTCTAGACCCAGCTGAGCCCAACCCAACCCATTCCAACATTGCATAAGTGGTCCCCACTATTGATGAAAAAGGGAGACCTGGTCCCGTCCTACGCCTTCAACCTCATCTTTCACCTTGCCTTGTGCTATGGTTTGGATATAGAATTTCCTCTGAAAGAGCTCATGTCTTGGCAAAAATGTTCAGAGGTGATATAATTGAATCATGAGTGCTCTGATATCATCAGTGGATAAATATATTGATGGATTAATGGATTTATTGGATGGTAACATAGGTAGGGTGCAGCTGGAGGAAGTCAGTCACTGGGGTGTGGCCTTGGGAATTATATATATACCTAGTTCCCTGCTCTCTCTGCTTCCTGTCACCATGCTTTGAGCTCCAGCACCACAGACATGACCCAGCCTAACGTGAACTGAAACCTCCAGAACTGTGAGAAAATACATCTTTCTTCCTCTAAGTTGTGGTTGTCAGGTATTTTGGGTCACAGCAGTGAGAATACTGACTGAAACATCTTGCTTCTCTAGTAATTCTGAATTGCTTGTTTTCTTTGCATTATATCATCTCACTATTCTGTGCCTCTGCCTCGAACATCCTCTTCTTTTTTCCTCTGCTCCTGTCCCAGTTTACTCATCTTTCAGAATGTGGGTCTCACCTATTTCCCTCTGAGAGCCCAAGCGAGATGCTCCTCCTCTGCAAGCCTGTCTTAGCACTTACAACACACTTGAACAGGTCACTCCCTCGATTAGACTGTAAGCTCCTAAAATGCAGGGACCTTGGTTTTCATCTCTGTTTTTGCCTTTGCCTGCCACAGGCCTGTGCTCAATAAGCATTAGTTTAACTAAATGAAACAACATAAAACTAACCCTAAAATTCCAACATGTCCATATAACAAGACCCATATTTGCATTATGTTATGCAGTTTACAAAGTGCTTTCTTTTACTTCAACTATTTAATCATTGCAAATATCCTATAAATGAGGCATTGCTATCTCCACTTTTATAGATTAGGAAATTGAGAATGTAGAGAGCTTAATCGAGAATATAGAGAGCTATCCAAGATAACAACGTTTCTAAGTTGCAAATGTAAGCCCAGGTTTTCTGATTCCAAGTCTGTCATTCATGTGACCATACTTCAGCAACCTCCAAAGCTTCCTGTGGTCCTGGCCTTCAGCTGTTGCCCCTTCGTATAATGAAAGCACGTGAACATCCTAGAAACAGACCTCAAGGCTGTTTAAATAGTTTGATGTAGGCATTGCACCAAAACTTCTGACTCATCCCTTAAGACAAACACTGTGGGTGAGTTAGGATTTGGCACAGAGCATAGATTGTTAGAGACAAACCTGATGGAGCTAATTAGTGTTTTGGTAGGCTTCCGGTGCCTATGTTGGGGTGGGGAGGTTTTAGATCTAAGCCTGTCTGGGAAGGATCAGTTGATCCTAGACCCTGTGAGGGCCAACAGCACCTAGACTAAGCAAAAAGCCAAGGTAACTTGCCTTAAAGACAAAGTGTTTGAAAGACTGAACAGTGTGTTTCAGTTCCTCTGAGGCTGGGGCTGGGAACAGCAGGATTATGTGGTTATATTAGGCAGGGCTTTCTGAGTATGAGCATTATGAGAACCACCAAGCAGGCCAAGTGAGGGTAAGAGCAAAGAAGGAGGAAAGATTAGGAAGAATATATATATATATTAGGAAGCATATATATATGGAGATATATATATCCATAGGAAGTAAAATACAGTTTTATTGGACTTCCTTATACTTGTTGTATGGATTAGTATTTTTAGTTTGAATTACCTGTGAAAGGCATTGTGTGGCTTTTCTTTAGCAGTCTCAATCCTGCTCCAGCTGTCCCATAACTAATGATGGATTGTCCCAAGTTTTGCTCCCCTTAACCCTAGTCTACTGCCAAAGCATCTTCTATGCTCAGAAAGCAGATGCTTAGGGAACCTGGGCTTTAGCAGTACAAACGCTATCACCTGTGGGTCCTACCTTCTTGCTCTATCCCCATCTCACGGGGTTGGGGGTTCAGAAGTGTCCTTCTACAGCTGGGTTGCTCAGCTTTGTGTCACAGACACACTTTCTCCTTTTACCCAATTTCCTTTAGGCCCAGGACCTATACTTAAGTGCTTATTTTCCTAGCAATTACATACATGTATGAAGTATCATGACTTCCTTCTCTGGCAGGATTCTGTGGGACTATGCTGTGTGTATACTAATAAAATAAACATCCTGTTAGTGAAATTTATTTTTATTGATCAACTCAAATAAGTTTTATAAACGAACAGCTAACCATTTTTCTTGTTCCAGTGATGACTGTGCTCAGACACGAATAACTGAATTTTTAGTTTCTCTTAGAGGACTGACTCCAGAAGGGACTTTCAGAGATTCCGTGTAACAACAGAATTTTACTAATAAGAAACTGATGTTGATCAAGAAATGATTAATTGACTATTCTTTTCGCCAAGATAGTGCTGAAATGAATTTATACATCCAGGCTGTTGAGACTTCTAGCAGCTTGGTTAATCCAAATACCTAAGGTTTGAAATGGAAGAGTTGGGTAAAGAGAAAGAGCCTAGCAGTGAAGAAATCTGTGTTTTGGCTCTAGATCTGATCACAAATGCTGAGGTTGCCCGAGGTCACCTAACTTCCCTGGTCTCAACCCTGACATATGGATTGACCTTGAGGCCGCTCACGACTCAGTGCCTGTTGTCCCAGGAGGCTGTATCGCCAGGTGTCAGAGTGACTTCCAAGTATAAGTTGAGGCCCAGGTTCCCCTGGGTTCTGGAGCTCTGTCTTGCATCTTCCAGAATAGTGTGAACCCAGCCCAGAGTCAGGCATCTGTGCCCCTCAAGCTTAGAAATAGGAAATGGGGAGGGAGGTAGTGGTTCACCGGGTGATTCACATCTGTTTAGGTACAGGTTGTCCTTAGGTAGTTTGGAGGCTTATAGATGAAAATGATATATTTTAAAAATTGAGATAGGGTTACTAGTTCTAAAAAAGTAAGAGAGCATTGAGGAAGGAAGGGGGAAAGTGGAAAGATAAGATGTGCTGTCCCCATTTCAGCTGAGGGTTGTTTCTGTCTTACAGGTGGAGGCCAACTTCACGACTGGTCTTAAGGTCTACAACCTCACAGAGCTGCAGGCTTCCACAGAATATGTCGTAGCTCTGCGATGTATGCACAAAGGGTCAGGATTCTGGAGTGACTGGAGCCAAGAAAAAATGGCAATAACCGAGGAAGAAGGCAAGCTGCTCCCTGTAATTCCTTGTCTGCTTGCTGTGGTGTAAGGCTGCCTCTGCCGAGACCTGGTGGATTTTGTCGAGTGCCAGGTGTGGGAATCATGGAAACCTGTGATCCCAGGGCTGGAGAATCTGCACGTTCCCTCCCCACACGTGCTCATAGTGCTCACTAAGCCTCTGGGAGTGAGCTGTGCCCATCTGATGGCATTAGTTACCTTGGCAGCTTTGTACCCCAAAGGCAAAGGAGGTCATCTTTATACTCTTATAAGGTTCTTACATTCTACGTGAGGTGGAATCATATAATTTGAAGGTATTCTGTGATAGCTGAATATATATTGTAAACCCTGAAACTACTACTAGAAAATCAGAAATTAGGATTTGGTGGAAGCTTAGGGGATACCTTTCCATCAATTTTGTCTGGGATCCTGAAAAAAATGAAGAAGAAAAATAAAAGCCAAAGTTCTCTAGGAGTGACCTTGATAAATGAGTGTTGATTTGGTTTAATTAGCAAATGGCACCAAGAACACTGGCATGGAGGGTTTTTGCTAATTACTCTTAACCAAGCTACCCAAACTAATAAATCAGATGAAATAGTGAATAACTAGGTATAACTAATGAAAGAAAAATATCACGTCTTTAGTGATAGCAAAGGAAGGAAAAAGACAGGGGCTGCACAAAGCCAATCCCACAGTGGCGTCAGGTAACATCTGGGGTCAACGTCTATGCTCCTGGTCCAGTGATTTATTCCTCTGGATCCTGCTCAAGTTCCCCATGAGACCACGTTCGTATTAACAGCTGTTTGGCAAGTTCACCCTTGCGCTCAGATGCTGGAACCAAGCTGACTCCTTCTGAGTCTTGTATTTCCCACTGGAGATGTCCATGCTTAGTCTGGGCTTCCCCTGGGTGAATGTTTTTTTCAGAACAGGTTTGTGCAGCAGATGGGAATGGGGCTAGGCAGCCTCTGAAGGCCTTCCTCACCCTGAGAGTCTGTTCTTGTATGCTGTGCTCTCCCAGTGTGAGGAAAGGTCACAGAATATCCAGAATCATTATGTACTTAAGTGCTTTAGAACCGTGCCTAACAGATGGTAAGAGCTATATACATTTTAAAGAAATAAAAATGCATGTTTAAACAAAGCTAGCCAAGATGTGGATCTAATATAAACTTTTGATTAAGATTACATACATTTGGCTGGACATGGTGGTGCACACCTGTAATCCCAGAGACTTGGGAACCCGAGGATTGCAAATTTGAGGCCAGCCTTGACAACTTAGTGAGACCCTGCTCAGAATAAAAAAATAAAAGGACTGTGTATGTCGCTCATGGTAGAGGGACAACTGGACTCAATGCCCAGTACCACAAAAAAATTACATTGACATTCTATAGATATCATCAGACATCATTGCTAAGTACCCAATCAATACAAATATAATAATTTACAAATATCAAAATGCACACAAATTGCACAGCAAAAAAAAATGCCCAGTGGTTATAATCTATTGGAATAGCCAGTGTTGTCTGTATCCTAGCTGAGCTTTTAAATATTAGAATAAGTATTCTAAATTTTAAAATATTAGAATAAGTTGGGTGTGTTGACGCACGCCTGTAATCCCAGTACTTGGGACGCTGAGACAGGAGGATCACAGGTTCAAAGTGAGACCCTGTTTCAAAATAAAAAATAAAATAGGGCTGAATAGGGCTGAATAGTGTAGCTCAGAGGTAGAATGACCCTGGGTTCAATCCCTAGTAACACACACACACACACACACACACACACACACACACACTAAAACCCATGCGATATCACTGAGCATTGTCCCCTTCCTCTGTAGGCGATTGGGTGCTACTGAAATGGCACCACGTACTACCTTGGGTGTGATTGTGTTTGGTCCAGCATTTCTCCCTGTGGTTGTTGGTCTTCTTCTGTGGTGCCATTATGGCTCAGAGTCTCAAGCCTGGTTGGCTCTTCACAGTCCAACCACTCCCTAAAGTCAATTTTCTCAACTTGTTTTGCTGTCAGAAACAAGATTCACTATTTCATCTGATTTATTAGTTTGGGTAGCAAAAACACTCCACGCCGGTGTTCTTGGTGCCATTTGCTAATTAAACCAAAGCAGCACTCATTTATCAAAGTCACTCCTAGAGAACTTTGGCTTTTATTTTTCTTCTTCATTTTTTTCAGGATTCCAGAGAAAATTGATGGAAATGTATCCCCCAAGCTTCCACCAAATCCTAATTTCTTATTTTCTAATTTGCAAGTCTTTTGTTTCTCTATTTCACAATGATATGCCAGTTGTTTAATATACACTGCCTCAAACCTTTCTAATTATTTGAAACATTCTAAGTTAAATGTTAAGTACTACCTATTTCCTTTTGGGTTTCAACATATTGGTAAAATTGCCTGCACATAAGCATTTAAATATCCACTTACTAGCTAATAGATATAATTTGATTCAAATCTTGGCTTTATTACTTAAAAGCTTGTGATATTGGGCAATTGCTTACTTTGTGCTTCAGAAATGGGAATTGCTATGTCTAATTATACATGGTATTAAATGAGATAATTCAGGTAAAATGCTTAGTACAGTGATACTTGCTAAAGACTTACATGCTAGTCAGGCAGTTCTTTTACTAAAAGCTGCATCTGTTTTGAGGTCTACGTTGGGAAGACTGTTTGGATCATGACTGCAGGAAATATTGCTCTCAATGAAAGAAAAAAATGCACAGTTCAACATTATCACTGTCCACTAAAATTAAATGGCTGCCCATGAGATCAATATAAGGAGAATTTCATTCATGTTTCTAATCAAATGCCTGGAATGATTGATTATGTAATAATCAGTTTATTTTGCCTATATTTAGTTTTGAGATGATTACTTAGGACTGGATTGTGTTGATCACTTTGTCTTTAGAATTTTTTTCCTTACTCTTAATATTATTATCCATGAATTTGACTTTCTACATGACTGGAATGGAGACTTCTGCAAGTTAGAGAGAGCATGAGAGTCCCTACAGTTCTGTGGGTTACCTTTGAAAGGCTCATGGCTGTGTGGCCCAGTGCTAAGGCTGTCTCTGAGAGGCACTTTGCCTCTGATTATGTTTCACTGGTTTCTAGACAGGCTGAGACGAGCCTGTTGCACCCTTTATGAAAAAGTTGAGTACTGGCTGTTCTGTCTTCTGATTCAGTGAAGACTGTTGGGAAATAGAAAACTCCTGGCACAGTTTCTAAGACAATACCTCAGTGGAATTCAGGTGAAGTCATATGTAAAGTCTAAACAACTCCTATCTCCTTATAAGCAATTTATATGAAATTACAATAGATCTCATTGGGGGAAGCTGGGCCTATTAGCTAAGTTGTGTTACCCAGGCTTTGGCTTCTGCAAGAGTAGCTATGGAAATATGACCCTCCATTGATAACAAAACAAATCACTGTGGGTTTAATTGCCCTTTGGTAAACTTTTCTACTTTATATGGTTCTCTTTAATTGGCGTTCAATAATTTCACTGTAAGATACCCAGTCATCTAAAGTTAAAAAAGATCCCTAAAGACAATCTTTCAGTTTGAAAATAGTTTAGATCTCAGCGTTAGTGATGGGCCCCATTCTTTGTGTACCTAATTATAGTATCCCCAGACACACAACTTCCTCAAGAAAGGATTCAGAGGGCAATAGCTTCAGCTCTTCACTTAGGGACTTTCTTCTTCAGATTACAGGCCACCAGCCTCCTAGACCATTCTTTAGAGCTCTCTGCTTTCTGCTCCTTTCTTAAGTGTGCGGGTCACTCTTTAATCAACAGCTCAGCATTTTGACATTTCAGGCCTATTTCAGAACATTGAACTATAAATCGACAGTGATCCACCCCTTGCCAAAACTTGCTTGAGAGATTTGAGAAATAGTCCGGAGAAAAAGTGAAATGTAAATTTATTGTTTTTGTAAATTTCATCCTTGTATGGTTAGATTATCAGAACCCTATACACTTGGACTATGTTGTCTTAAACTATGATGTTTACTGGAAAAAGTTAAGTCGGAATTTATGCACTTGTGTTTTATAGATGAAAACCATGAGAAATGTATCTATATTTCTATGATTTTGCTCACCTGGGATTGCAGACATTGGTCTTTATGTTACCCTGTGTCCTTTTTGAGAGTATCCACAAGATAAATTCCATTTATGAATTTAGTGTCTTTAGCCAGAAAATAATTACTTTTTATATGAATTTCTATGTTTTATTTTAATAGGCCATGAGAAATATGCAGCTTATTGTGATTCTTTTTGACTTTTCCTGCTGGGAAGACCAGCATTAAATGTAGAGCTCAGTAGCCGGGCACCATGGCACACGCCTGTAATCCTAGCAAAGTGGAACGCGGAGGCAAGAGGATGGCAAGTTCAAGGCCAGCCTGGATAACTTACCAAGACTGTCTCCAAATAAAAAGGGTTGGAGATGTAGCTTAGTGGTAAAATGCCCCTAGGTTCAATCCCCAGTAAAACACACACACACACACACACACACACACGCTCAGTGAGTTTTCCTTCCCCTTTAAATTTTTCTTATATTTTATAATATTACAAATATGCAATTTCACCTTTTTTATGATGTAAACTATATATACATACATCTCATTATCAGTTTTATCAGTGATCTATGTCATTTACAACTTTAATGTGCATAGATATCATGTCTTAGAGGACATGTTGTGGTCACCGTTTCATCCAGATTTGGGTGACCAATTATAGGACAGCATGGTCTATTGTACTTTTCTTTTTACTTTGTATTAAGTTAAAAGACCAAGAGCAGTTCGTTTGTTTTTATGATATGGGGTGAGTAGTTTTATTTTTAACTTTGATTGATTCCAGTGCTTTGACCACACAATGAAGACCTCGTTGGTCCTCACAAAGCTGCCATTCCTCCACTCTGCCTCACTCCACCTGGCTCCCTCAAGCATATCCTTCCCAATTTCTAAACAGGCAGCCCAGCTAACTTCCTCCATCTCCCGTGGCAACTCCTTTCTGTCTGATATGAGCATCTCACTCTTATTCCTTTCAGTTCCACATGTCCTGGATCTATGGAGAGTCCTGAGACCAGCCAAGGAGGATGGAAGGAGGCCAGTGTGGTTGCTGTGGAAGGTGACCTCTTCTGGGTTTTCTTTTCCTGTTTAAAAGTTCTTGATTTCTTATCCTTTCAACCACTGTGATTCTTGAAAATTTACCTCCTGAATTTCCTTCCCTTGGGGGCTCAAACCTCACAATGGTTTCCCAGATCAGAAAAGCCTAGGTTATTTTGTAGTTGGCCCAAATACACATTAAAGATGCTGGGGCCCCGCTTCTTTGGTCTGAAACATTGACATCTGGGGCCATTACAAAGTGCAAGAGCAGGCGGCACTGTGACCTTCTGGAGGAAGCCATCCCTGGCTGGCTCTACGGGAACATGATGGAGGACTCTGAAGTCCCACATCCAAGAGAAGCATTGACTGGGGTCAGCCCACCGGTGTGTCCTCAGGTCATTGCCAACATATCTGGCACAGGTGTCCATGTGAGTACCGGGAGAGTGGGGTGCAAAGGCAGAAAAGGGACCAAGTGGTCCTTTCTAGGTGGAGGCCTGGGAGTGAGGAAGAACAAGAAGGCAGGTAGGTAATGTAGGGAAGAGGAGAAAGGAGGAGGTCATAGGAGAAGAATGTGGGAAAGAAACAGAAAAGCAGAGGAAGAGGTAATACACAGAAGAGGAAAAGGGCAACAAGAGGGGGGGGAAAAAGCCCCATAGGAAAAAGGAGAGAAAAAAAATGGGAAGTTGGGGGGAAGAAGAAAGGGTAGAGAGCAGTGAGATGTTAGAACTCTTCAGATGCCGCCAGAATTCTCAGAAACTGCTCATTTAACAATCTCACACTTGCTAAAGTTCAGTCAAGTTAAAATCCTTTTGAAAATGGATAATCACCCTGGTTTGCCAAATGACATCCCCATTCCATTTGCTTCAGGGTTGGAGCATCCCCGACCTTTGTCCCTCTTCCCTCATACCCCAGAGCTATGGGATGCCCTCAGGATAACAGAGTCAGCAGACATGGGAAAACCCAGGCAGTGGTGTTGGGAAATCTTTAAGAGTCTTCCCAGATGTTGTGGTTCCTTTTTCATTCATCAAGTGTGGAAACAGACGACTCTGTCAACATTTTTTGGAAAGAGGAAAGTAAACGATGACACAAACCCGTAGCCTTAGCTGTGTAGTGGTGGGTAAGGGTCAAGTCTGGGAAGTAGGTGAGAAGGACTTTGATATCCCCCTCCTTCTCCTTGCCTAGGGGCTGCTTCTCCTCCTCCTCTTCCTCCTCCTCCTTCTACAGGAGAGAGTTTTCTAAGAATCTGAGATAGTTAAAAGAGATTGTACTAAAATACTCTAAAATTATATGGTAGTAATGGTTGCATGAGTCTGGATATCCTGAAAATCACTGATTGTCCACTTTTTTGTTGTCATTGAATTTATTTATTTTTATTTTTTAATATACTTTTATTGGTGCATTATAGTCTCACATCATAATGTAGTTTATAGTGATAGTGACATGCATCACAGAGCACTTGGTGGGGACTGCCCTCTTTTAAACAGTGAATTTTATAGAATATGAGTTGTAGCTCAATGAAGTTGTTTTTTTAGCTGGGCGTGGCGGTGCATGCCTGTAATCCCAGTACTTGGGAGGCTGAGACAGGAGGATCGCATGTTGAAGGACAGCTTCAGCAAGTAGACAGACTCTCAACAACCTACCGAGACTGTGTTTCAAAAAAACAAAACCAAAAAAGGGCTGGGAGTATAGCTCGGAGACAGAATGCCCCTGGGTTCAATTCTTAGTAATACATACACACACGCACACAAATATACACACACACCTTTTTTTTTTAAGGGAATGGGTTGTCTTGAGAGGTAAGGGGTGCCAGTTTATTTACTTATTTATTTATTTATTTATTTATTATTTTTTTTTTTTGCGGTACCGGGGATTGAACCCAGGGGCATTCTACCTCTGGGCTACACCCCCAGTCCTATTTTTTTTATTCTTTATTTTGAAACAGGGTTTCACTAAGTTGAGGAGGGCCTCACTAAGTAGCTGAGGCTGGCTTCAAACCCGGATCCTTTTGTGCCACCACACCCAGCTGACCAGTTATTAATAAGGTTCTAGATGGTCTTTTCTGCTGTGGTCTGTTCCTGAACTGGGAAGGCAATGGGCCAAAGTGACTTCTAGAGCCTTGTCTGATCAGACAATCACTCATTCTGCTCCATGTATGTTTGTAATCAGTAATATAAAGTGCAGAGCTGGGAAGCCCTATGATTCCTGGGAAGTCTTCAGTATGGTAACACTTAGGCAAAACATACGGTGAGTGGCTCAAAGTTCAAGGCTGAAAATCAGAGTTTGGCTTGGAGCCCCTGGAGTTCCACGTCAGGCTCTCACCAAGGATGTCACTGGTAGGGTGGCCTGGGGTTGCCTTGCTCCTCTTAGCTGGAAGCCTGGCTGGGCGACCTGGCCAGGGCAGCTGGCTCTCTCCTCAGAGGGGAGGGGTGGAGATGAAAGACGGGGATATAAGCATTCTCCAACCCTTGGAGACTTCCAGGCAAGGAATGAAACAGGGCCAGACCAGACTTGTGACTGGCTCATAGGAAATGCCTTAGCTTTTTAGCTTTCACCCTTGTGCCCATGCAGGATGGAGTGAAAAATACAGCCAGGGAAATGGAGATGGCTTGCTTACATTGACTTTGGCATTCTGCTGGTTTAGCCTCGTGAAACTGGACTTATGTCAAGGGTTGATACCAAGGTACCATTTAGAAATCCCCTCTCTGGCGCTTGAAGGGTTAATATCACTGCAGTAGAGTATGTTATTCATCCCTGAAGGGTAATTACCTGGTTGCAGTTTATTTTATTTTATTTTTATTTTTTGCAGTACTGGGGATTGCACCTAGGGGCATTCTACCTCCAAGCTATACCCCCAGCCCTATTTTTTGTTTTTTATTTTGAAACAGGGTCTCACTAAGTTGAAGAGGCCTCACTAAGTAGCTGAGGCTGGCTGCGAACCTGCATACTCTGGTCTCAGCGTTCCAAGTACTGGGATTACAAGTGTGCACCATTATGCCTGGCCCTGGTTGTAGTTTAGCATCTCATAGCTAACATTACCTCCCGCCTGTCATCCACTTACCACAGTCTCAGTGCTGTGTGTGTGTGTGTGGGGGTGGCAATAAATTTTGTTTTCTTTGAATTCAGAAGTCAAAAGAAGCTCCTGTCCTAGAGAAAACACTTGGCTACAACCTATGGAGCGTTTCAGAAAACAACACTAACCTCACTGCCCAGCAGTTCAAACTGCATCTGAGAGATGAGACCTATTGGGTGTCTGTGACTTCTTATAATTCTCTTGGGGAGTCTCAACCGGCCACCCTGAGGATCCCGGCTGTTCATGAGAAGCGTAAGTAAAGCATAAGCTTCTTACTTGGGTGCCTGGTCCCATTCAATTGGCCAAGGAGCAGTTCCTGGCCTCAAAGGTAGCTGCTTCCCTTGATTCAAAATGAAAGGGAGTGAGGACTTTCTAGGTTGTGGTGGGGAGAATGAACCTGCTGATAACTAAAGAGCCCCCTGAAATAAAGTTTCTCTGCAACAAAGCCTGTGTTAAGAATTTGAAACTTCATAAATCTTAGAGTAGAACATCATAAGTCTAGAAGCTCTGTGTGAAGCTTGTGTTTGTTCTGGTCCGAGGATGAAAGCTGTGTTGAGCTACATGAAAAGGCCATATTTGAGGCACTGGTCCTTGGTGACTGAAGCCTCCCTTGAACCCCTTTCCTCACAGGTGGGCTGGACCCCATCCCAGCGCAGCTTAATGCTCATCTCCTGTGTTCTTCCTTTTCCTCCTTACATTTGACTACCAAGTTAGAAAAAATTCTAATGTTTACTCTTGCCAATAAGTTGCTCATTACACTTTTGATTAAGTAGTTTTGAACAACTTACTACTCTCAGGAAAACTCATATTTTAATATACTTTCATTTGTGCATTATAAGTATACAACATAGTAAGATTCAAAATGACGTATTCATACATGCCACGAACCTGCGATCCTCCTGTCTCAGCCTCCCAGGTACTGGGATTACGAGTGTGCACCATCACGCCTGGCTCAAAGTCCACTTTTCTTAAAAGGACACCAGTCATACGGTATTGAAGACCCACCATCTGATCTAATTACATCTGCAATGGCGCTGTTTCCAAATAAGGTCACATTCTGCTAGGAATATTTTTTTTGGGGGGGATACAATTCAACCTACAACAGGTACATTGTGAGATAAAAGTCCTGGGGAAGGTGGGTCCCTCCAAATCCTGCAGGGTGACTCTGGAGTATAAGTTACATCTCAGAGTCATCCCTATCAAGGAAAACACACACATACAATAAGAAGGATTCCGAGCGGGTCCGAAGGAGTCTAGGTGAGGTTTCCAGTGCTCCAGCAATGACTGCCAACCTGGATGGGCAGAGGACACTTCAGGGCTGTTTTCAGGGGAGGTAGGAGGAGAAAGTGGGATCTCTGGGGTAGGTGGATTGATGTCAAGGCTCTGGCCTCCTTGCTCCGGCTGCGGCCCCTACTCCAGCTTCACACTTCTTCATGCCTCAGTTGCCTTTTCTCGGAGCTACCTTTGCAGGGTGACAAATCACTTGGCCTTGCTTCTAGCAGCTGGAGTGTCTCACAAAGGCCCAGTTTGGGGAAAGGACCCATACTGTGGCTTTACAAGAACAAGACTCCAAAATATACATACTTGCCAGGAGAGCCATTCTTTGTCTCAGGTTTGCTTTTCTTTCAACTTGCAGAAACATCTATGGAAAGTCAATCTTGTCAGTCAGTAGCTCTCGAGTAAGGTCCTTTTCTCGAAACAGGTCAATTTCAGGAAGGTAAAGGGAGATTAAGAAGGCACTTCATTATCAGAAATATTGGGTAAAGAAAAGGGATACAGGAAAAGGAGTGAAGACAGCCCCAGCAGAGGAGGCTGCAGTGGAGTTCTTGAATTTTGGCCTTCTCTCCCAGTGTGGGCAAGGAATGGGGGCCGGTGTGGTTGGGGCTCGTGGGGCAGGGCGGGTAATGAGAAGCAGTACTTCTCTCCTTTCAGCCTTCCAGTGCATCAAGGCCATGCAGGCCTACCTTGCTCAAGACCAGCTGGTGGTGGAATGGCAAAACTTCTGTGCGGAGGTGGACACATGGATGGTGGAGTGGTTCCCAGACTTGGACTCAAATCTGTCTGCCATTTCCTGGGAATCTGTGTCTCGGGCCACAAATTGGACAATTCAGCAAGGTAGCTAGCCCAGAACCCGCAAATTCCCTCTGCGCAGGATTTGGTTTCATTTTAGTCGGTTATTAAATCCTTAACTTTGGTTTCAACGCTGTAAATGTAGTTAATAGCATTTGATGAGTTTGTGCAAGCTCAGGGAAGCGTCAGGCTTCTTGGAATTTCCCAGGGAAAGCTGGCACAGAAAGCTGCAGGTCTCAGACCGTGTAGTGTAACCTTTCCATGTGTCCAGGTGAAAGGGAAAACACCATCTCAGCACCTTCCATCTGAGAGCCCTTCCCAGGTATCGTGACCATCCTGGGGATAACACTAGAGTTTGGATCCCAGCTGTCCTACCTGGGACACTCCCCTCTGTCTGGTTACCTGGTTAAGAGCTAAGCCCCTCCCCCAGGTGATTGGTACAGGGAAAAGCCTTCTTTTCAGGAAAGTCCCTGCCCATGGAAGACACTTAAAGGAGACTTTACCCTTTTAATCCTATCACTCCAACCATTTCTCAATGTTTAGAGGCATCCATATTAAGAATTATACTCATGCAGGGATGCAGGCAGGTCAAGGAGCTAGAATTCATGATATCTGAGTTCTCCAGGGTGATAGGCTGCTGCCAGAAGGGTTAAGTTTTAATCTGTAGTGCCCCCAAGGTCATATGCTAAAAATCAGTACTGGAGGAGAGACCGGATCTCTTCTCTCTTCCTGGATGGCTCTGTAATTTTATCAGAGTGCTACTGAGTTCAGTTCTAAGAATTAGACAAACTTGGAACAAGCATAGACATTAGAGGCCATCTGACCTAACCTCTTTATTTTTCAGATGAGAAAACTGTAGAGAAATGGAATATCTTCCACAAGTCTTACACCATTACTTGTGGTCCAGTGTTCCTTCCACTCTGCCATGCTCTGAACTTATGGTTATTTTTTCTTTCTTTTTTTATAGATAAATTAGAGCCTTTCCAGTGCTATAACATCTCTGTGTATCCAATGTTGCAAGACCACGTGGGAGAGCCATACACTATCCAGGCTTATGGCAAAGAAGGCAGTATGTATGCACGAAGCCCTGTGGGGTAGGGGAACGTTGGATAAGGCTGTGAATGTCTGGAGCTCATTCACAGTTGTCTTGGGTCCCATTTGTGCTGCACCTTCATCTTGTAGCAAGCTAGGTATGTTCGGCACAATTGGGGCCAGCTTATAGAGTCACTGAATTTAAAAGCTGGGGTAGACATTAGAGATCATCAAGCCCAATCCGCTCACTTCACAAATGGAAAATTGAGGCTCAGAGGGTGGAAGAACTTGCCCAAAGTTACCAAGAAACTTTGTGCCAGGAGAGCCACAACCAGTAGTAACATTTAATCAAGACCAATTCAGAGAGCCTATGGAGTTTATCATAAGTCGAGCATGTTAAAAATTATTTTTGATTATGTAGCAATAAGCAAGTTCTTTAGTGGTGAGTTGTTCAGGTTTTATTTTTTTTGGAAGTTAACATATTCCAGATTCAACACTGGAAAATATCTCCTGCCATGCAAAGGTAGTCCACAGAGGCATAGTCTTCAACTATTTGATGATAGCAACACCTAACCATGAATAAAAGAGGTGGGTGCCAAATTGGAGAGGTCTATAAGAAAGCTTTTCCCCCTCTGGTTTCACCACTTATCTTCTTGTTTAAGATGCATGACTGTAGAAAACAGTCTTTCCAGACAAGCTGAGTCATCAGTTCTCTGCTCAACCCCCACGTGCCACCTCCAGCCTGTGGTTTTGGTCTGAGTTCCGGCAGAGCCTCTGTGGGGGCTGGCTCTGTGGGTGTGATTCAGTGCTGATCATTTATCTTTCTGTACTCTCAAGTTCCATCACAAGGTCCTGTGGCCAAGGCAGAAAACATTAATGTGAAGGCAGTCACAATTACATGGGAAGAGATTCCCAAGAGTGAGAGAAAAGGCTTCATCAGCCACTACACCATATTTTACCAAGCTGAAGATGGAAAAGAATTCTGTAAGTGTTTATTATAGCCAAGTTGAAAAATAAATCAAACCCCTCAGGTGATAGGGACAGACCTGTCACAGGGTGGTTTCCATGGTTGTGACCTGCTACCTTGCACGAATCACTTAACTACTTGGATCCTTGCTGAAAATGGGGTCAAGAGCACCATCTCTTGAGTTTGGGGGATTAAAGGAAAGCAAAGTGATGGTACCTGAGGGTCCTCGAGGAATGGGAGGAGTTGATATAATTTGTCCTGTCGGGTACTGAATGAGTTGACCCCCTAGGGGTTCTCTGGTCATTATTCCTGGGAGAGATACACTCGGCTTAAAGAGTGGTGAAGGGACAGGCCCTGTTTAATGACTCTTACCTAGTGCAGGACTCTTTACCATGACTTCTACATCTCCTGACATCCTAAATTCTGGGTTATGCTTGGATTCCTATCTACACTTTATTTTGTTTTTATTATGGTAAAATATGCAAAACATAAAATTTATCATTTTAAACATTCAAAGATGTACAATTTAGTGGCATTAAGAATATTCACAATGTTGTAAAAGCATTACCTGCCTCTATTTCCAGAACTTTTCTTTTCTCATCCCAAATAAAAACTCTGTACCCTTTAATTAGTCACTCCCCATACCTCTCTCCCACAACTTCTGGCAACCACCAAACTGCTTTGCGGTTTTATGGATTTCCTATTCAGGATATTTTATATAAATATAATCAGAGCTAGGGGGTGTAACTCAGTGGTGGGGGGCTTGCCTAGCATGCACAAGGCCCTGGGGTCAATCCCTAGCAGTGCAAAAATAAACAGATAAACAAACAAATAAATAAATGCATGTAATATGTGACTTTCAAAGTTTATCTATGTTGTCACATGAATTAGTACTTAATTCCTTTTTTTAGTACTGGGAATTGAACCCAGGGGCATTCTACCTCCAAGCTATACCCCCACCCTTTTTATTTTTTGTTTTTTTGAAAAAGGGTCTTACTAGGTTGCTGAGAGGCTTGCTAAATTGCTGAGACTGGTCTTGAACCTGCAATCCTCCTGTCTCAGCCTCCCAAGTACTGGAATTATAGGTGTGCACCACCACACCCAGCTCTTAACTCCTTTTTATGAATGAATAATATTCCATTGTGTAGTTATTCCATGTTTACCCAGTCATTGTTTGATGAAGTTTTGGCTCCTATGAATAATGCTTCTCTGAACATTGATGTGTAAATAATCTGTTTGAATCTGTGCCTTCAATTCTTTTGGGTATCTACCTAGGAATGGAATTTCTGAATCATGGTAATTCTATTTTAACTTATGGATATGCCACCAAACTCTTTTTTGCAGTGATTACTCCAGCAATATATGCGAGCTCCAATTTCTCTGCATCCTTGCCAATGTTCATTATTTTTCATTTAAAAAGAATCTGTTATGGCTATCATAGTGGTGATGAAGTGGTATCTCACTGATTTATATTTCCCTAATCCCTAGTGATGTTGTAAATCTGTTCATGTGGTTGTTGGCCTTTTGTTTATCTTCTTTGGAGACATGTCTTTTTAATCTCTTTGCCCATTTTAAAATTGGGTTGTCTATTTGTTGTTATTATGAGTTCTTTATATGTTGTGGATATAAGCTCTGTATCAAATATATGTTTTTCAAATAATTCCTCCAATTTTGTGAGTTGTGTTTTTACTCTCTTGATACTGTCTTTTGATGAACAAAAGCTTTTAACTAATGAAGTTCAGTTTAATCTATATTTTCTTTGTTTGCTTGTGCTTTTAGTATCATATTTAGGAAATTGTTGTGAAATTCAAGTACATGAAGATTTACCTTATGTTGTCTTCTAAGAGTTTTATAGTTTTAGCTCTTATTTTTAGGTCTTGCACCATTTTGACAGGCTAATTTTAAGTAGGTCATGGATAGGTGGTTGGGATAAGAGATGGCCACTTGGAAGTACAGGGTCCAGTGCTCTTATTTTGGTGCTACTAAAATGAAATTTTCAGTCCAGCTTGGCAGTGGTGTTTGACTTTTATATTCTTCTTTAGCCGAGACAGTCAACTCCAGCATCCGGCGGCATAGCCTGGAATCCCTGACACGAAAGACCTCCTACACTCTCTGGGTCATGGCCAGCACCAGAGCAGGGGGGGCCAATGGGACCAGGATCAACTTCAAGACAATGTCCCTCAGTGAGTATTTCCTTCTTCCTGGCATTGACCTTACGTCCGTCAGAAATGATGTTTGTCAAAGGCAGGGGAAACCAAATGGAAGTCCAGTCCCTACGTGAGGTGACCCTCCTGAAAGGCATACGGGGCAGGAGAGAGGAGGGCAAGTCAGCAAACTGAGAGCTGAATTAGAGAGACCAGTCACTTTTCTCTTTCCCTGTACATGCCCCAAGTCACCTTGAGGAGGGGGGGATTAATATCAACTTCAGTCTTGGCACCAAACCAGTTCTGGTGACAAGGATGTCCCCAAGCTCACTGTCACCAGATTCTGAATATTAGACACTTCTATACAACAGGGCCTTGGAGGGAAAATCTTTGTTGACTGAGGACCACTGATCCACAAGAAGGGACTTAACCAGTACTTGAGAGGCTGAGACAGGAGGATCCCAGGTTCGAGCCAAACTTCAGCAACTTAGACCCTGTTTCAAGCTAAAAAAAAAAAACAAAATAGGGCTGGAGTGTAGCTCAGAGGTAAAAAAACAAAACAAAACAAAAAAAAAACCAAAAAACCCTGGGTTCAATTCCCAGTACCAAAAAATAAGGCGGGGGGGGGGGCGGTGGTGGAACTTAACCTTATCATTTGTGGAGTTTTTTGAGCAAAAAAGGTATATAATATGTTCAGTTTGCCAGACTTTACATTTAAAAATAGAGAGCAAGAAGAATTTAATGAATAAAACGAATAATGAAATAATGTCATATATAGCTTCATATGATGGTTGATTAGGGCAGATGTTCAAGAGGGGAAGAGACAAGTGAGTTCAACCCCTAGTATCACATAATAATAATAATAATAATAATAATAACAATAATAATATAAGATAGAAATTTAAAAGAAGGAAGGGGAATGAGAGAAACTATTAATTTTGCCAACTCCTTGAGTGTCACAAATTTGACTTTTAAGGACATTAAAACTGTTTTACAAATGAAGGATCACTGTCAAGTTTTGCAATAACTATTGCAAGTTAAAAATTGTCTGCTTCAAGTATTCTTGAAAGTTTCTTAAGAATAAGATAGCTTAATGGCCCTGGAAAATATGAGCATAGCACATTTCTTTACATAGAAAACATGCTGTATTTTATGGATGAACATTACCTTCTTGGAGCTCCTTTTGATATTGCTATTTAAAAGCCTTTAAAAAATCATGCTGTATTTTCATAACATTAGGTAGAAATTGTATCAGCTAATGGAATTTTCTCTGAGGATCAAATTGAAGGCAAGATCCCACCATGGGGCCTAGAAATTCCCTACCCTGGTCTATGGGTTATAGATCACCATCTTTTATTGCAGTCCATTCTCTACACAGCAGCCACAGTTCCAACCCCTGGATTTCCTGCTTAGAACCCACTGGTGACTGTCCTTGTATTTTAAATTAAATCCAAACTCCTTTCCCTGGCTTTTAGTGTCCTTTATCATCTGTCCTTACTGATCTCAACTCCTATCGCTTTCTGCCTCTGTGCTCTCTGACTTGTTCCGTTGTCAAAGCTTTCACATCTGCCTGGAAGGTTTTTTCCATAATTCTGCATGGCTGGCTCCTTCTCATTATAAGGTCAGCTCACATTTTGCTTCGTCCATGGCCACCCTGTGTAAAGTTTCTAACCTCCCCCAACCTTACCCTAGTTAATTCTCTATCTTATTGTTCTGTGGGTAGGCACTTTATATTTTTTGCCTATTGCTATTTGTTTTATTACTCAGAATAGTGTTTGGCAAACAAGTGCTCAACAAGTATTCACTGAATGAGTGAAGTTGGAAGATGGTCCTGGCGAACATGATGTCTGTCAATATTCAGTATCAATTAATTGTGTATCTTCTTAGGTGAGAAGACAACTAGATGGGGAGCCACAAATGTCAGGCCCCCCCCCCCCAGTGGAACAAAATCAATTTTAAATTGAAAGAAAATGACTAAGAAATGCTACTAAAGCTACTAAAAGAAAAAGTTTTTTATTTTTTGCTATTTGTCAAAGTAAGAAACTCAACTTACCTTTTGTTCTCCTTTCGCCCAAGGTGTCTCTGAGATCGTCCTTGTAACTTCTCTGGTCGGCGGAGGCCTGCTTATACTAATCATCCTGACGGTGGCCTCTGGTCTCAAAAAACCACAGTGAGTTTATAGGCAACAGTAGATGCCTGAAAAATCAGGGGCAGAAAAGGGTTGAAGACATCATGGGCACTTGGTACAAGAGGGCACTCTACCATGAAGGGGCTGTTCATTTGTTTATTAATTTGGTGGATACCTATTGAGATTATTAAAGGCCACTCTCTGTGGCTCAGCAGAATTCTGACCAAGCAGGAGGTCACAGCTCCACATGCTGCATCTAGGGCTTTTGAGGCCAGGGAGTGCCAGCTGCCCCAAAGGCTTTACCTGCTGCCCTTGCCATCTGAGTGTCTAGAGGGGCCCCTGACAGCAGCAAGAGGCAGAGGAGGGAGTTGTGCCCTTGGAATGAGAGCGATGGCCAGTTGTACAACACCTTACATTTTCTCCTTGCTTGTGGTGCAGGGGCCTTTGTTCTGCCTGCCCTGGCCAGTCTGGGGAAGGACACTTGTCTCCAGGGTCTTGTGCTTCTCCCTACAGTGAGCCTCCTGCTACCCTGATGGCCCTTCCCTGGTAGAGCTCGCTCTCTGCATCGGACAGTTGTGGGTCAAGCAGCTGTGCATAGTTAATGGTCAAGCTAATGTCAACCTCAGTTACCAACTACAGGTTGTGACCAAGTAACCTGCACAAATTTTTGCACATAATACACTTAAGCAATTATTCTTTGTCTGTAACATGCATCAGAATCGGGCCCTGCCCCAGGGGTTTGTGATTTGGTATTCTGGAGTGAAGCCTGAGAATTTGCATTTCTAACAAGCTCTCGTGCTGCTGGTGCCGCAGGTTGGGACCACCGCACTGCTTGTGGGTAGCTCACAATGGTGGGTAGCTTACAAAGCTCAGAGAGTTACCTTTCCCAAGGAATAAATCTCAAAGGAGTGACTGTGTGATGGTGCAGTTTCCAGCATCAGGACCAGGTGTGGAGATGGGGGGCAGGAGGGAGAGGAAGGCAGGAATAACTTTGCAAGGGGAGAGGGTCTCCTCCCATCATGTCCCATAGAGAGCTTGTAATTTCACCATCCAAACTACCTCAGTTTCTCCATCTCTGTCAGGAGTCTGGCAGCTTGCCCTTATTTAATAGACAGCCATGCAATTCCTTGTAGCAAACCTCACTGTTTTGGCTCAGCCATACAGTGTGTGTAAAATGCTTCCTGAACTCACCTTCTGTGTAAACTCTTATCTCTTATCAGCAAGTTAACTCACCTGTGTTGGCCTGATGTCCCCAATCCTGCTGAAAGTAGTATAGCCACGTGGCGGGGAGATGATTTCAAGGTAAGCGCTGCTGTCTCTGCTCTGGAAGTCCTGCACAGGCTGGCTGTGGGTGGTGGGCCAGGTGGGTGGAGATGGGGAGGAGTCATGGGCCAAGCTTCAGGGTTCAGATAAAGAGAACTCAAGGTTTTAAAGTCCCAGGGAGAGACTGGCAGAGCAGATGCAGTAGACCTTCCTGGAATGACTTTGACCTCATGCCCTGGACAAGAGGAAAGGGCTTCACCAGGCTCTCAGGACCCAGTGTGTTCCCAGCATGGGACTGGCCCTCTAAAGCATGCTACAGAAGAAAGACATGGGCCCTACCCTCAGCGACCAGAAGGTCTAATCAGAGAGAGAGAGAAGGCTGGCTCTAAGGTTTGAAGTCACTTAAAAAGCAGCCCCGAGGCAGCGCTGACAGGCATGGCCATCCAAAGGCTGCCTCAGATTAGTTTTCTCAGATTGGGGAAGTTGGAGTCAGCATTATGTAATTTGCTTCGGTGTTTCCTGGTATATTATCTTTAAGTAGAAAGCCTCCTTTTCTCATAAGTTTTTAAATTGAAAACTGTTGTGAAATCCCTAAGGTATAATTTCTTGCTTAAGTAGAAATAAGCCCAGTCAAATATAACCTTTAAATCCTGTTTCCAGTTTTTCTTTGATGCAGGGATTTTAAATATTAGTCCTTATTTCAACTCAGAAGTCTTTTTCTAACATGGGCATTTTTATTATAATGGACTGTGCTTCTATTTCCTCCTCTCCCTCAGCAGTCTTCTATTAATTTCTTACTATTTATTAAAAGCTTATTAAAAGTTACTTTCCTATTTATTAAAAGTTATTTAGAGAGTAGAGGAATTCATAGGCAGTGTTATCTAATAACCAATATGCTTTTTTAATAATCTATATATTGGCCCTCCTTAGCACGCGCTGACTAATCTCCCACTGTGTGCTGGGCCTGGGCTAGGTCTGGGCTAGGTCCCAGGTACAGCAAGATGAAAGTCACTGCCCCTGCTGTGACGCCACCTTTGGTTTTCTGGTGGTGTCAGGCAGGTCTGTCATTATGTTGTGGTTTTTCCATCTCCGAGGGTTCTAATTTGGTGCTCCCATCTTACCTGGGGTTTTGTGAGCTCATGTGGAAAGTAGCCTTGAGCTTTCTAGAAGAATTGTTTGAATACAGGGTGCTGCTTCTCAGGAATTGGGGCACTCTCGCCAAGCTCCTGTGGAGATGACTGGCCACCCCTTCTGGGCCAGGGAGGAATGTGGGATGCTTTCGTGTCCCAAGTCTAATGAGTTTTTGGCTCCACCAAATGTAGCCCTGAAATGCCATTGTGCAATCCTTTTTCTTTTCCAGGGTAAGCTAAATCTGAAAGAGTTTGATGACTCCATGAACACAGAAGACAGGATCCTAAAACCATGCTCTGTGCCCAGAGACCTCATTGACAAGTTGGTGGTGAACTTTGAGAATTTTCTGGAAGAGGTTTCCACAGAGGAAGCTAGAAAGGGCAAGGAAAGTATTTTGGGAGGAGAAGAGAATGAGTATGTGACCTCCCCCTATAGGCCCGCCTGTCCCCCAGGGAAGAGTTTTGAGGAGTCCCTGGTTTTAACCGAGATTCCTGTCAGAAAATCCCAACACTTATATTTGGAAATAGCAGAAGAGACCTGCTCAGAAGCCACAGAGCAATATCTCTCTCCTGGTCAAAATGTAGGACCAGACCATCTCCATGAGGAAGTAGCACCAAATCCATATTTGAAAAACTCAGTGACAACCAGAGAATTTCTTGTGCCTGAAAACCTTCCAGAACATGTCAAGAGAGCAGTGTAAATGCCACCATGGTGGGAGAACCTCAGAGTCTCAATGTGAATGACCTTTGTCTGGAGAAAACATCAAGACCTAGCAAGAAGCGCTTCCGTGGCTCCTCCCCATTCTGCCTGAATTAAAGAAGGTCTCCCTGCCCCAAGCTGGTGCAAAAAGGAACTTGTGCTGAGAAGAAGGGACAGTGATAAGCTGAGCGCTTTGTAGGGGAAAGCAATTTCTTTTCTTTTGTTCAGATCACAAGCTCTCACCAAAGTCTCCTGAGACACTGACTCAGAGGAAAGACCCAGCTTCTGAACTCAAAGGACCCCATGACTGGGCACTTCTGGTCTTCCCCAGGAGTTGAATCATGGTCACAGAGGTCCAGGGATCCTGCCAGAGGACTGTTGTTTGACTGGTACTTGGTGGTCTGGTGGCAACCTGGGCTTTGCCCCTCTCTCCAAGTTGCCTTGAAATCTTACTCCTCAACAGAGTGGCTGGAAGTGGAGTGGACTTTCCTCACGGTGTGCCTCAGGCTCCTCATAGTCCTCCTTACATCTCAAGTGTCTGCAGAACACCTCACCCAGGATGGTCACCCTAGTTTCTTCCTCCTCCCCCGTCCCATGCACAATGCTGGGGATGAAGCCAGGGCTCCCACGTGCTAGGCAAGCTCTCTACCACTGAGCTACACCCCCAGCCCTTTACCCTAGTTGATTGCACATTGGCTGCTAATAAATCAAGGAATGAGGGAAGGTTCCAGTCGGACCATGGGATTGGCCTCAGGCTGGGCAGCAGGTCTGCCCCAGTCTGCAGCCACTTCCCGACTCTTACCCTTCTGTCTTGCACCCACACCTGGGAGTAGAAAGGCTGCCGACATTGGCTCTTGTGCAGGGATGCTGAGCCCTCGCACTGGATTGGAGACCAGGAGTGCTTACTGAACACACCTGTAAGAGGCCTCTTCCCAGCAGGAGCCGCGCAGGGCCTGGGAACATGCAGTGCTTAGCAACTTCGCTCCAGCTAAGCACAGGCTCCTGGCAATTAGCAGAGGCTTTAGCGAAAGTGCTGATCTCAGGATTCATTTACTGAGGCCTGGGGGGCTGTGGCTGGCACTGGGCTCAGACCATGACCACAAAGGAGGCCACTGGGAGCCTGGTGAGGTCCGGGAGGGAGAGATGACAAGCGAGCGGCCTGGGGTGCCATGGACCCAGCATTTCCAGCCAGGAAGGTAGTTTTTCTAGGAGAGTTCAAGAAGTCACAGATAAGAATTTCACAAGCCACCAACTCAGGTGTGCAAAAGCATCACTCTGCTTTCCTATGACTAAAGTTATTGCTAGCGCAAGACCTTCACACTTCAAAGTATGGTGGGCCAGTCTGGTGATGTCTGAGTTCCCTTGGGTTTCTAATTCAGTCACAGTGGGGACTTTGCCCTCCCCAGTCCTCCCTGGGATGATCCTGGGGTGTTCAATGGAGCAGCATCCATGGGGCGGGGCCGGCCACTCAGTGGTGTCCTCTGGGGTCACGTATGTGCCCGGACATGATTTTGTTGCAGTGTCCGTGTGTGTCTGTAGCCCCATCTGTCCCTGTTGGGTCACCTGCTGCTCTCCTCAGCCATGTCCTTCCCGTGGGCATAGGAAGGTGTGGCTTCTGTCCCAAGCTCTCGCCCTCCTCATTAGGTCTCAGTGTCTGTAACCCCGCCCCTGGCCCCTTCACCCCTAGTTTACAGAACAGTGACTGCTGATAAATCAGGGAGGGTGGGAGGCTCCAAACAGAGCATTGTCAACTGGGACTCTGGGGACCCTCCCGTCCTGCTCTCAAGCCTGGGAGCAGAAAGAGACCAAACAAAAGTGACAGCGCAGGTCCCACGGCTGCCCCACACCTGCCCCGCCTGTGGTTTGGGCCTTTCTGAGCCTCCCACCCCCAGAATTCCAGATGGGGCCCTTGTTCGCCCCTGGCTTTGGATTCATGGGCTTGGGGGGAGATTCCAGCCTTGCTTCCTGTGTCAGCTGAGTGGGGAGAAGATACAGGTACCCCACAATTATTCTCTCCTCCCCTTGACCCTGCTGTCCACCTCAGGCTTGGGGGTCTTCTCATAATCAGTGGGAGGTGGGCGGAGAGTCTTGAATGAGTCCTACCAGCTGTGTCTGTCTCATACCTGATGAGGCTTTTGAACCTAAAATCCAAGAATTTGATGGGTGAGGGGAGAGAGCGGGGTCCCATATGGCCCCTGTGGCTGGGCTCCAGAGATGTACAGCTTGCCTCTGTCCCACCTCCCTGGCCACCAAAGCTGGCAGCTGTTCCGTGGGGCAGTTGCAGATGCCACCCCAGCCCGTCCTCTGCTTCATTCCTTCCCTTCTCTTGCTTTCCTGCTCCCCGTCTTCTGCTTCTTTCCCCCACCACTCCAGAGCATCTCAGCTTTTCTACTCTTCCCCTTTCTTTTCTCTGTTTTTCTTCTCACTCCTCTCTCCACGTCCCTTCCTCCCTTCCTCCTTTGCTCTGTTTATGTCTTCGCTTTGCCCTGGGCGGGCCCAGGACGGGCTCACAGGAGCCAGTCCCAGGATGGTTTCATGTGCAGGGCCACTCACTGAGCTGTCCAGGGCAGACTCACAGGACACAGGCCCTCAAGCTCAAACCACTGGTGCCTTCCTCTTCCTGACAGAGTTCCCGAGTGTCCCCACTGCCAGCGTCCTGGGCTGCCTCTGTGAGTAGAGAAAGGCCATCTGTGTTTTCTGTTTACTGTCAGAGACACTGAGGAAACAAACAGGAAGACTCCTGTTTTAGCAAAGTCATTAAAAACAGACAAAATTCCTGTTAAAGAGTTGTCTGGGGCCCTGGGAACCACACAAAACATTTAGGCTAGTGCCCTGGAAGTGGCCTTTCTTTTACAATAATAGAAAAAAATTAAAAGAATGGTAGAGAGACCGATCCATTTTTTAAGTGATGTCTTCCTTCTGGCCCCTGAGGAGGCAGCAGTGTGAAAACACCTTAGGGGAGGGGGATTGGAAGAGGCAGGCTTGGGGACCGAGGGGAGAGGAGCAGCCCCATCCTAGGCCCCTCTGAAGACTCAAGCTCCTCCCTGCACTGGACGTCAGCTGCCCCGGGTCTGTCTTGCTCCCTTCTATAGCATGCCCTTAGTTACTGCTTTTGCTGCAGGCACCCTGCAGCCACGGGATCTCAAACTGTGGCCTTCCAGCCAAATCCTGTCCTTACTTTCCAAGGGCTATCAGCTAATAATGGTATTGGCATTTTTAAATGGTTGAAAATAAAATCAAAGAAAAGTATATATTTTTTGTGGGTGTGTGTGTGGCACTGGGGATTGAGCCCAGGGGCATTCTACCTCCGAGCTACACCCCCAACCCTATTTTATTTTGAAACAGGGTCTCGCTAGGTTAATGAGAGTCTCACTATTTGCTGAGGCTGTCCTCAAACCTGCAATCCTCCTGTCTCAGCCTCCCAAGTCCTGGGATTACAACTGTGCACCACCACGCCTGGCTGAAAATATAATATTTTGTGATGTGAAAAGTATGTGGAATTCCAACTTCAGTGTCCACACATAAAGCCTCATCAGGACCCAATGACACCCATTGTCTACACACCATCCATGGCTGCCTCCCCCCCACACACACACACAAGGAGGCCTAGCTTCAGGCCTTTGCAGAAAGTGTGTGGATGCTGCAGCTCATGCACGCGGGGCTCAGGCTGCATTAGGTTTTGACTTTGACTTAGCTGCTAATTAAAAACAAAAACTAAGATCTATCGTTCTAGATTTGCAGCTGAATAGAGACACCCCCTTAGAAGGGCACAGGCTCCCCGGCTCCCCCAGCCCCATCCCTTCCTGTCTCCTGCCCATGACCCAGGTAGAGAGCTGGGGGCTGTTACACTTACACCAGCGAATCACCTGGGTGATTTGCCCTGCAGCCTCCAACTCTCAGACATTTGGCAATGGAGTTATTTTTGATTGTCATGACTAGGAGAGTGCTACTGGCATCTAGTGGATAGAAGCCAGCAATGCTGGGAATCATCCTACAAAGCACAGAACAACCCAAGAATGATTGGCCCAAAATGTCAGCAGTGCTGAGACTGAGAACCCTGGCCTAACCTTGACCCTCCGGACCACAGCACACAGGGTGTGGCCTCATCCATAGACAGCCAGGTGGAGCTCTCTCTCTCTCTCTCTTTCTCTCTCTCTCTCTCTCTCTCTCTCTCTCTTTCCATCTCTGTCTCTCTCAAGTAAAAGTTTTGATTTGGGCTCAACAATCTGAGAGCTTCAAATACCAGTTATTTAGCCAGGTATGGTGGTGTATGCCTGTAATCCCAGTACTTGGGAGGCTGAGACAGGAGGATCTCAAGTTGCCAGCATCAACAACTTAGACTCCCATCAACTTAGTGAGACCCTGTGTTAAAATAAAATTAAAAAATTAGGACTGGGGGTGTAGTTCAGAAGTAGAATGCCCCAGGTTTCCATCCCTAATACCAAACCAAAAAATAAAAAAAAAACCCAGTTATTTATATCATCCTTAATTCTCTCCTGGGATGATCTGTGTTGTACCCGTACACATTTTCATCTACTTGCAAGTCATATATTGAGTCTATTGTATTCTTTTACTTTCATTTATTTCACATGTAAAATTCATGCAAGAACGTAGTTTGTAGCATTTTGAATGGCCGCCCAGAACTCTGCTGTGTGCTGTGTATTGTGGTTTGCTAAGGCATTCCTTAGTTGATAGGATTGTTTTAAACATGTTCATGGTATAGAGAGTACAGTAAACATCTTTGTACACAATTTTATTTTCTCACCCTTGTCCTCTCCTTAGGGCTGGTTCCCAAAGTGAATTGCTGGTCATAATTCTATGATTATTGTCAGATATTGTAGGATTGTACTCTAAAAAAAGGTTAAAATTATTTACAGTATCACCAGGGATATCCGAGGGATCTTTTGCTCTTTTCCACTGATAATCACCTGTTACTACTGTAAACTTGATTTTGCTTCTGTTTGTCATTTTATGTAATCATTAATTATCAACAAAGCCTATCTATAACCAACATGCATGGCGACGCTGGTGTCTTGCACTATTATTGTGGGTCTGGAAGGGAGGAGTGTGACAAAGGAACCAGCAGTCCTCATTTCCTCTGCAGCTGTCATTGGAACTGGGGTCAGTGGGGACAGTTTTCTCAGAAGAACAAGCAGTCCCTGTCCGGGTTGGAAAAGCCCAGAGGCCACCTTTGCCCTCTGCACTGAGCTGCGTGTGTGCAGGGTCCTGAGCAAGATGCCACCGAGAGGGCGAGAAGGGTGAGGGAGACACGGAGAGAACTCAGGAGAGGGCAGACCCAGCACTCTGCAGAGGCTGCCGTGGTCGCTCATGGGAAGCCAGATGCCTGCACTACCAACTTCATCTTTAGGAATGGACTGCCCTTGACCTGCCCAACTTGAGTATACACTATACACATGGAGTGAAATGCCAGGAAGGTGTCCTGAGGCCTGGACCCTGACACAGGAAGCACGCAAACCAGAAAGGACAGAGTGTTCTGAATGACTATAGCAACAAGGAAGATGGAGCCTGTGCGCCCAGGAGGCCTGGCACGCTGTCTTTCCCAGGGACCGATTAGCTGTCGGTACAACACGTGACACGTGTGCATGGAAGCTGTGTGGTATTAGGGAGAGGATAAAAGCCTGGCTGGTGCAGTGGTGGTCGCCTTTAAAACACTTTATTATAAGTGCATTTGTATTTTGACATCTCAGACAATAAATCTGCAACAACTCTGTGTGTGTGTGTGTGTGTGTGTGTGGTTCTGGGGATTGAACTCAGGGGCATTTTACCTCTGAAATATGCCTTCAACCTTTTTTATTTTGAAATGGTCTCACTAAGTTGCTGAGAGTCTTGCTAAGTTGCTGAGGTTGGCCTTGAACCTGTGATCCTCCTGACTCAGCTTCCCAAGTACTGGGATGACAGGCGTGTGCCACTACCCCCGGCTGTAACAACATTTTTATATAGTGCTATGTTTCTCTTTTAAAGTTGTACCTACTCGGATGTTTAAAATGTAAATGTGTTGGAGATCGGGGAGTCCAGTGGTTATGGGAGAGCCGCGGGGGACAGGACTGGCCAGGCCATTGCACCTTTGTGTTCCGGGCACGTGTTTGATGAGGCTCGAGCTCTCACTTCCATTTCATTCCTCGTGGCAGCAACTCCACGCTCCTTCCAGCTCCCTGAGTTCCCGCCAGCCCTCTCCTCACTGCTCTTAGATGGTGGCATCGACGTCTCCCCCTCCCTGGGCGCATGCCACTGGCTCGGGCCAGACTCCCAGGAGGTCTCCCACGGCCGGTGGCCCTGGGCCTTCCTTGAGCTCCCCTCCACTCCAGCTTCTAAACACACTCCCTCAGCACCTCCATCTTAAAAGAAAGAGAAGAAAGAGCTTCCTCCAGCGTCATCTCCCTCTGGCCACCTGCTGACTCTCTTCACAGACCCGGCTGGAGTTAAAGGGAAGGGTCTCTGTCCTGTGTAGCAGCTTCTTCAAGCAGTTGAACATTCTTTTCCCTTTATTGGTAGAGACAGAATTATACTGCTCAACGTTTTAGAAGTATAGGAAGCAAGCACTTGAGAGTAGACAGTTTTAGGAGAGCAAGCAAGGTCACCAGAACAGAAGGATTAATGCCCAAATATGAGGCAGATTTCCAGCCGCTGTCGCAGGAGGCAGCCGGGGACAGGTGATATTCCGCATACAGTCACCTCAGGCTGGCTCTGTTCATTACTAAGGTGACAAAGAGCACTTGTTTACCAGCACGTATTCTGTGCCAGGCACTGTGGTAAGGGCTTGTCCCAGTACCCTCACAGTGAGGCTGTACGCCACATTAGTCACTTAGAGTTGAGGAAACTGAGCTCTGAAAGGTTCAGTGACTTGGCTGAGGCTCTGAAAATGGGAAGTGGTATGTTGGAGCCCAAACCACTGATCCCCCTGCACTATTTCACTTCTGGTTAATAATGAAGGTGACATTAGGATAACCGGTTGACATTTCAAAATAGAATTTCAAAATAGTAAGGAGGATTCCGAATGCTCCCAATGCATATACACGCACGTGTGCTCACACACACATGCAGACACACAGATAAATATCTGAGGTAATAGATGTGCTGCTTATCCTGATCTGATCATTACACATCGTAGACATTGAAATGTCACATTGTATGTCATAACTATATACTGTTACGGTTTGGGATTTACTGTGGGTTCTTTTCTTAGTTCAGTATAGAAATAAAGAGCCAGAAATCTCAGTTGCAAAACTAAGAGGTTTTATTGCAAACTGAGAGGAAAAGCACCACACTTGGGAGGAAGGGGGTGGAGGGCTCGAAAGAGAGACACTGCCACCCCCAGATCTTCAGGGTTTATATCTAAGTCCTGTTTCCTTATCTCATGAGAGCTGGCAGCTAGAGCTGGCTGTGCCCGTCACAACAGGGTGTGTCTTCATCAGTAACTGGGTGAGGGGATCCGTGGTGTTTCTCAATCCCCCTTTCAGTCCCAGTGTCTGTAACCCTTTAGGTCCCAGTGTCTCCATTTATCTTAGTTGCTATGCCGACAGCCTGCCTGACGCAGCAGTACATGAATCATCTGCCCGTGACCAGGTCATATACAATTACTACGTGTCAAAAAGGAAGGAAGAAAGAAAAAGGAAGATGGCTCTGGGTCAGAGAGAGACAAAGAGGAGTGGGGATTCAGAGATATGGAGGGCCCCTGAGGGTCTCCTCTTGGTGGGGCATGTAGGCCCTTCCCCTCCTCCCTGGGTGCCTGCCAAGTCCCCTGAGACTGGTTTTAGAGCCAGTGGGGTCTGAGAGAAATACCTCTAGCAGGAGGTATTTCTCTCCCTCCCTCCCTTCCTCCCTCCCTCCCTCCCTCCCTCCCTTCCTCCCTCCCTTCCTCCCTCCCTTCCTCCCTCGCCCCTCCCTCACTTTCTTCCTTCTTTCCTTCCTTCCTCAGTGCTGGGGATCGAACTCAGGGCCTAGTACACGCCAGACAAACACTCTACCACTGAGCTACATCCCAGTTCCCGTTTTCATGTTTTATCTTCCCACTCTCCTTGTTACCTAAGTGGGACACTTGGAGTCACTGAAACTCTTCCTCCTTCTCCACCAGCATCCAGTGGGTTGCCAGTCCTTATGCTATTCTCTGCAAAGCCTCTTTCTCCACCAATCCTTCTGCTCCATTCCCACGGATCCCAGGACAGTGCCGGCCTTTACTTCTTTGGCCTGGATCTTTGAGTAGTTTCCTCACTGGTCTTCCTGCCGTCAGCCTTATTTCCTACTCCCACATTACTTCCAGAGGGCTGTTTCTATGCACAGATCTGGTCCCATCTCTTGCCTGCTTCCTAATTCCCTATGACCCATAGCATGGGTCAAAACTCAGCATGGTAATGGGTGAAGATTCTTTTAAATTATTGGATTAGGTGCTACACTTTTAAAGAGTTCAAAGAATTCAAAGATTATCTTATTGCTGCTGTAACACATGTCCATAAATGTAATTAAGCAATGCATATTTATTATTTTACAATTGTGTAGGTTGGAAATCCAACATAGGTCTCACTGGGCTAAAATTAAAGAGTTGGCAGGGCTGTGTTCTTTTCTGGAGAATCACCCCAGATTTTTCCAGCTTTTAGAGGAGGCCTTTATTCCTTGGCTTGTGCCCCCTCCCCCCTCTATGAAGCCAGCAATGTCGCATCTCTCAGTTGTTGTGTAGTCACAGGCCACTCTGCCTGCTGGGCCTGGCTCAGCCTGAGGCCTGAAGCACGTCACTAAGGCTCCAAGTCTAGTCTTACTCTTTGTGCATGAACTTTCTCCTGGGATGTCATGTTTGTTTACTTCTCAAATGTTCCTGGCCCATGGACCAGCCTTGTTTGACATCAGAACCAGAAACAGAGCCCAGAAATTAATCAAAATGCCATCTTATTGCTGCCTAGAAAACCTGGCCTAGACCCATGGTCCAGCGGGCTAGCTGTCACAGTCTGGCTGTGTTCCCCCAGCCTGTGCTATGCGGGGACAGACCTCCAGCCCCATGTGGAGCACAGAGCCCACCAGGGCAGGTCATCCTCCAAACAGACTCCCAGACCAAAGGAGCAAGGGTGCTGGGGCTCAGGCTGCTGGGGCAGAGCTGGGGGCCAATTGGAGCCCTGGCCCATGAAGCAGGCCCTGAGAGGGGGAGCAAGGGAGGTGGGTCTGATCCCAATGAACAGCCACCTCAGTTCAGAATTCCCAAGGATTAAAAGCATTCAGGATTGCACAGGGATCAGCTTTTCAGGAAAGAGCGCCCCAGCTAGGAAAAAGCCCAGCACACTGGGGCAGTCAAAACCACAGCTGGATGTGTGAACCTCTCAGAGTTGCTGTTTTTCAAATCTCCCTTCATAGCAAACAACTCACAGGGAACAACAAAAAAAAATCTGTTTGGCCTTTTGCAATCAATGATACATATTTACTTAGGCGCTAAGCTGCACATTTTCTCAGTGTCAGCATGTACTGAGGGATCTGGGGGCCCCTCCCAAGATACATCTTATCACCAGGCTTTGTTGTCCTCCAGGAAAAAATATGAGTTCCAGGAAGAATGACAGGCTTGCTGGATGTTGATTTCCTGTTGATAAGACCACAGCCTCCCGTGACTGACATCCCCTGGGCTGGTTCCAGAGGACGCTTTATCCTCTAACCAAGGGGAATGCTCCACCCAAAGGCATCTTCTCTCTAACCCAGCGCAGAGCTTTCCATCATAGCTCAAACTTTTTTCTCTTCTCGAGAGCCCAGGACCTCATTAACCCTGCCCCATAACAAATAAAACATCAGACAACAAACAGCAATAACAACAAAACCCAAACAAAAACTTCCATGAAGAGCAATCCCCCTAAGATAACAGAACGCAAGTCCTCGGGCTGCTGCGGCTCAGTCCTTGCCTTTGAGCCCTCCCTGACCTCCTCACTGGGAGAGCAGAGGCTGGGGAGTGACTGGGCTCAGGACTGTCCCTTTGAGTGAGGTCTGTGGGGTCCGGGGACCCATCGCTGAGCTGCCATGGCGGAGCGGTCATGCAGGGCACAGGTGGGGCAGTAATAGCTCAGAGTCAGGAAGTAGCTACTTGAATGAGTGGGAAGAGTGTGGCTCCTGGAGCTCCAGGGATCCCTTGCAGTGTCCGACAGTCGGAACCACAGTGTGGGGTTGGGACCAGTCCCCAGCGGGCAAAGCCATCCTCAGGGGGCTGGGACTGATGGTCACCCCAGCTGTCTCCCACTCCCCACTGGCTGCAGCTCCCAGTTTGTGGGGTGGGGAGCGCGGGCAGCAGGGAGGAAGCCAGGGGTGCTGGAAGCACTGGGGCGCCGGGGCGTGAGCACTGCGCCCTTCTTCCCCGGGCCACACCTTTGTGGGATTAGGAGGTGGGCTCTATGAAAGACCAGGAATTCTCTGGCTCTTGGCAGAACTCTAGGGAACTCTAGCAATGAAGCCCCTCTTTTCTAGGGTTCCTGCAGCCACCTGTTTCCCTAGCTCCTCACTCTGGTAGCTGGGTGGCCCCTGGTTGCAGTGAGTGCCTGGACACCCCAGCGTCCTGGCAGACAGGGGTGTGTGACCCTAGCGTAGAGCTCCGGATCCCCTCCCTCCTTTAGAGTCTCCCACTAGCAAGTGCTCCCAGGCCCACTGCGGAGCCAGCGCCCAGTGCCTCTGCCCTCAGGGAGCGCAGGCTGTGGACATGGGGTGGCCTTTGCTCCCTGTTTCCTTGGCAGGCTTGATCCTGAGCTCTGCCCACCTCTCATAGGCTCCTCCTGAACCCAGCAGCCCCATCTATACACCTGGTCATGGCCAGAGAATCGGTCCAGGAGACATTCCTTCCTTTCCTCACAGTGTGTCACACAGGACTGTCCCCTTGCTCCACTGTGTGGCTAATACCCATCTTAACCTACTTTTACCACTGAGCCAGAGGGCGCTGGGACCAGACTCCAGGGGTCGCTCCGTCCCCTCTCCTAGGATGACATTCTCCTGAAGGGCACTGGTATAGCAGGGTCTCCACTCCTCCCAACGGAGCAACACACGGACAAGCCGTCCGCAAGGCCAGCTGTGCCCATCTTCATCCTCATGTTGAGTCTCTAGCCTCAGATTAAATTGGTCATGTCCCCTTTGCTGTAACTTGCTGCAGAATAGGGTGGTTTCTGATTCACTACTGGCTGGTCTGCCTAAGTGTTGGCTGACAGTTTGGAGCATGTGGGTTAGCAAAAGTGGGTGAGGGTGGTGTAGCTAGAGGCTGGTCCCTAAGAACTCGCCCAGGTCCCAGGGGTCCAAATACTATCAGATAAACTGAAATATACGCATTTCACATTAACTCTATGTCTTTTGGCCAGAAGAATTTTGGAAGGGTTGTTTTCTTCTTAAAATGATTTAACTATCTGTAACTTTGTTTTATTTTTTATTTTTTTGTGGTACTGGAGATTGAACCCAGGAGCATTTTACCTCCGAGCTACACCCCCAGCCCTATTTTTTATTCTTTTATTTTGAAACAGGGTCTCACTAAGTTGTGGAGGGCCTCACTAGGTAGCTGAGGCTGGCCGCGAACCCGGATCCTCCTATCTCAGCCTCCCGAGTTACTGGGATTACAAGCGTGCACCACCACGCCCAGCTGTAACTTTGTTTTCTGATTTCTCAGCAATCACCCTGCACCTACAGGGATGCTTGTGAACTGAAAAAAAATCCATCTTCTCTAATCCTATTTGTAAATTGCTTACAAATATAATAACTTTTTTTTAAGGTACTGGGGATTGAATCCAGGGGCATTCCACCTCTAAGCTACACCCCTAGCCCTATTTTATTTTTTATTTTGAAACAGGGTCTCACTAAGTTGCTGAGGGTCTCTCAAAGTTACTGAGGCTGGTCTCAAACCTTTAATCCTCCTGTCTCAGCCTCCCAAGTACTGGGATTACAGGCATGTACCACTACACCTAGCTATGTAATAACATTTTTACAAATTCTAAAAGAATGAAGCTGACATTGTAATGTTTCATGCCCGATTAATAAAACAGTCTTCAATTTCAACTTCGTAATTTTCTTTGCCTGATTTATTGACAAGAACTCTTTTCTTCAGGTCCAGTATATTTTTGTAGATCCCTGAAGAATTCACCAGCCTCAGATTCTGCCTCTCTAGAGCCAAATGTACAGGACATCTCTGGCTGGGTGTTGTAGTAACAGAGCCCCACCTAAAAGGCGCCTAGTTGGACACTGGGAGGCCGGTATCATTTAAGGTGGGATGTGGAGCAAAAAGGGGGCACGCTGTTCACTCAGAGGCCGGGCGGTTCCAGGTGGAAGGCATGAGTCGGGGAGCAGCTTATGTTTGGGTGAAGCAGGAAGGTGCCCGCTGGGCTGTTAGGGTCTGGCAGCAGTTTCCCCTGATCCATATTTGCAAACAGATTGGTGGTGCCCTGGGTGTTGAATGCAATGCCTGAGCAGGTAATCCCAAGGTGCCCTTGGGAGGCTGGTAAGCTGCGGTCCAGTGAGTGAGCATGTTACTCTGAGTGGCTCCCCCTGCAGCCACCCCTGGTCCTCCCACATACACCTTCCCACTACCCCCCCCCCCCATGTAGGACTGTGTCCCTATTGTCACAGGTCTGAAGGCCGCTTTTGTATGGAAGTGGGGTTAGGGATGGTATCAGGTTAAGTCTCTTAGCAGCAAAGCCTGCGAAAAGTCCAGGTGTAACTACTTTATTAAGGGTGTGTTTCCAGGGAAACTGGTAAGGAGTGAGAGGCAGGAAGGGAGGATGCCAGGGAAGCCAGGGGTTTCAGGCCCAGGCCTGCGGGCAGCCTCTGGAGGTGAGTGACTGGTCCTGAGAGTGTGTCCCACGCTGGGCAAAGGCCATGGTGCCTCTACACTGCTTTGCCATTGTCAAGGGCTGCCCCCAGGGATGTAGTTTCCAGGCACTTCCGTTTTTTGTTTGTATTTGTGTGTGTGTGCTGGGGATTGGACCTGGGGGGGGCATTCTACCTCTGAGATACACCCCCAGCCCTTTTATTAGTTTTTAAAAATTTTAAACAGGATCCAGGTGTGGTGGTGCATGCCTGTAATCCCAGTACTTGGGAGGCTGAGACAGAAGGATCTCAGGTTCAAAGACAGCCTCAGCAATTTAGTGAGGCTTTCAGCAATTTAAGGAGACCCTGTTTCCAAATAAAAAATAAAATAGGACTGGGGGTATAGCTCCGAGATAGAAGGCCTCTGGGTTCAATCCCCAGCACCCCCCCCCATTTTTTTAAAACTGGGTCTCACTAGGTTGCTGAGGCTGTCTTTGAACCTTCAATCCTCCTGTTGCAGCCTCCCAAGTTACTGGGATTACAGGTGTGTGCTACCAAGCCCAGCCTCAAGGCACTTTTGAGTCGGTGTGGAGGCGGGGGCTCTAGCAGCCACAAGGAGTTGTGCAAGAGGAGTCGCTGGAGCAGGCAGCGGGAAGCAAAGCTCATGGCAGCTGGCAGAGATGGGGCATCCCTGCAGGGCTGTCAGACTGTTATGGTGGAAGTGGCGTTGTGGGCTCTTTCCCTCAATTCAGGTAAGGTCTTCTGAATAGGGAATTAAAACTAACAGGCAAGCCGGGCGTGGTGGCGCACGCTTGTAATCCCAGTACTTTGGGAGGCGGAGACCGGAGGATCCGGGTTCGTGGCCAGCCTCAGCTCGCTCTCTCTCTCTCTCCTTAGTGAGGCCCTCCGCAACTTCGTGAGACCCGGTTTCAAAATAAAAGTATAAAAAATAGGGCCGGGGGCGTAGCGTGGAGGTAGAATGCCCCTGCGTTCAATCCCCGGTACCGCAAAAAAAAAAAAAACCCAAAAACCAAAAAACAACAACAACAACAAAAAACTAACAGGCAGCAGTTGCAGTTTAAACAAAATTTTATTACAAAGTCAGTAGGAAAATAGAAAGGGAAAGGAAGAAAAGCAGCGTGCATGCTGGAGAGCCCGAAAATGGAACTCTGCCCTCCCTTCATCCCCAGCCCCTTAAATACAGTTGTTACATTAGCATGTTCTTATCAGCGTTACCCAGGCAACGGGCTAGTAACTTATTTCTTAGGCAGGTGGTGCCTTCTAGTCTCGGACAGTACACTTACTAAGTGCAGGGGTCAATAATTTACCTTGTTTTTAACCTCTGCTGTATCGGTTGTCCATCAGCTATGGGTACTTTGAAGTAACGCATGGAGTTTACTAAGGCTGGGTCACAAAGAATGGGAGGTAAACAGAGGAACTAGTTGCAGCCAGTGCAGCTGCGTGTAATCTCTAAGAGCAAGGCATAAGGCCTTTGTTATCTTTTTTTTTTTTTTTTTTTTTTGCGGTACCGGGGGTTGAACGCAGGGGCGTTCTACCTCCGCGCTACGCCCCTGGCCCTATTTTTTATACTTTATTTTGAAACCGGGTCTCACGAAGTTGCGGACCTTTGCTATCTTTACAGTGTTAAAATGCGCCAGGCAGAGTCACTGTGATCTTAGGGCTTAAGGCCTTAACTGCCTCTACGGTGCTCCTAAGGCTCCCAAGAGGTTCAATTGTCTTTACATTCTTACTATGGGTTAAACATTAGAACACAGGGCAGAGAGAGGAGGGGGAGCTCTGAAGTAACAGGAAAACCTGCTGCCTCTCCCTGCCTGAATGACTGCCTTTTACATTTTATTGGAATTTTCCCAAATCTGCATGAGACTTAACAAAAAACACAGAGAACATCCACCAAGCACTATCCTATGTATTTTTCAAAGACTATCTCATGCGTGTGGGCGCATATGCGCAGTACTGGGGATTGAACCCAGGGGTACTCTACTGCTTAACTACCCCTCTATCTCTTTTTATTTTTTATTTTGAAACAGGATCTTGCTAAATTGTTGAGGGTCTTGCTAAGTTGCTGAGGCTGACCTCCAACTTGTGATCCTCCTGTCTCAGTTTCCCAAGTACTGGGATTACAGGTGTGTGCCACCATGTCTGGCAAGACTATCTCAATCCTCAGCCAGCGGGCCCTGTGACAGGCGCTCTTCTATGTTTAAGGTAGAACATAGTCATTGGAGCAGGAGCATTGGGGTTGCACCTGTTTATGAGCCCCAGCTTTGCTACCTACTCATCTGTGGCCTCTGCGAGTTCCTATACCTCAGTTTCTTTATCTGTAAAATGAGGGAAAATTACAGCATCACTGCATATGACGAGGAGAAATTAAATGACAATGATCACTGTGCAGGACATGGCTCTCGGCACACAGTAGGTGCTCAAGGAATAACAGCTGAGCTTTTTGTGCTTGTCACGGATGAGGTTACTGAGCAGCAGAGAAGTCGCTCCAGGTCTGTGGGTCTGCAAAGCCCCACTTTTTCTTGTTTTTAGCTTCTGGGCGGGTCTCTCTCTGAAGGGTTCAACTCGGGAGGGCGTGGCCCAGCTGTTACTGGGAACCTGGGAAGTGTGTGGGGCAAAAGCAGCACTTTCCTGCCCCCTCAGTGCTGCCTTCCCTGATACTGTCCACAGATAGGAAGGGGCCTGTCCAGGCTGGAGGGGCCCCAGAACCTCAGGGGCAGTCCCAGGGCAGTGCTGGATAAAGGAAGGAGGGATGAAGGAGACAACGGGCAGGGGTGGCCTGCTGCTCTGAAAGAAGTGAGCTTTCTCAGCTCTTTGCCCTTGGCGCTTGCGCAGAGACGCCCTCGTTAGTGTCCCAGGGTCATCACATGCAGGAAACCCTCCCCAGCTCTCATAGACTCAGGCAGCGTCATGGGAAGGCCATGGCGCAGGGCCCTGAAACCCAGCCACAGGTCCTAGGGAGGAGGTGGGTCCCAGAACCTCCAGCCTCGGCCTCAGGATGGCTCTTTGCTTGTCCACAGCCTCAGGAGTAGGGTGACTGCTCCTTTGCCTCCTGGGCTCATTCTGACTGGCCGCCATGCTTCTCAAATGTCTTTGCCATCGGTTTTCCTCCTGGTCTCAGCTCTCTTCAAATCTCCCCCAGATAAAAAAACAAAACAACAACAAAACACCCCTGAATGGTTCCCAGGGGAGGCTGTATCTCCTTTTCTCCATTTCTCACTTAAGTGCTAGAATAATCTCATAAACAAGACATTTGAGAACCTGGAATAGTGGTGACAGAGGCCCCCTGCTGGCTCGGAGGAGCAGGGTGGGGATGGAGCAAGCCTGGCGCTGGCCAGGGAAGGAGGTGCTCACTTTCAGGGGTGCGGGTTCACCAGCACCTCCTCCACAGCGAGCTTTGGTGCCAGTCTGTCATCTTCACGTAGCAAGTGTTACCAGACACCTAGTATACACCAAGCTCTATGCTAAGTGCCAGGGACTTGGAGAAGACTAAGCTGGGCCCTCCCTCCAGGGGGTAGGCCATCGGTGAGAGGAAAAACACTGGCCCTCCCTGAGGTCTCTTCACTTTGGGGAAGGAGAGGCTGGAAGGTTGCACCAGGGAGGATTGATTTGAGTGGATTCTTGGTGAACAGGTTAAGAATTTTCCAGCTACATGAGGATTGGGGCCTGCAGAACATTTTAAGAGAAGAAATCATGTGAATGGTCTGGAAGAAAATTGGGAGGGTCTGGAAAGGTATTCTAAAGGGTGTCGCTGAGCCGGGTGTGGTGGTCTTGTAATCCCAGTACTTGGGAGGCTGAGATAGGAGGATCGCAGGTTCACGGCCAGTCTCAACTACTTAGTGAGGCCCTCCGCAACTTAGTGAGACCCTGTTTCAAAATAAAGAATAAAAAAATAGGGCTGGGGGTGTAGCTTGGAGGTAGAATGCCCCTGAGTTCAATCCCCAGTACCACAAAAATAAAGAAAGAATAAAAAATATGGCTGGAGGTATAGCACGAAGGTAGAATGCCCCTGGGTTACATCCCCAGTAACGCCAAAAAAAAAGGGGTGTAGCTGGAGAGGAGGTTGTGTGGGGCTGGGAAGAAGCACAGCAGGGCCTGGGCAGAAAGCACAGGGGAGTCTGGTCAGAGCAGTTGAACCAGGAGGCTCCCCCCCCTCCAGTGTAAGGACAGGAGCCACCAGGAATGCAGGCTCCAGAGGCAGACAGGCCCAGAGGAGTCTGGACAGAATGCCTCGGGCAGGAATGTGGCAAGAGAACTCAGGAAAGGTCCCTGCCCTCAGATCCTTCAGTCACCAGCTGCGGTGGCTGAACTGCAGCACTAGAAGACCCTTTCTTCTCTGTGGGAGTCAGGTGAAAGTACATTCTGCTCCGGAGAAGGGGCGTGTTCACCTTTTAGGTGTGGCCAGGTGGGTTACGGCAGACTTGCAGGTGCTAGGGGGTGGGCATGAGGGTATCAGGGGAAAGATCCCTATCAAAACACTGCTCTGGGTTCAGTGCTGGCTAGGAAGCCTCGAATCAGACAGTTGTGAGGGGTAGCGAGAGGGCAAGCGGTGCCTATGTTCACAGTGGTGGTGGGGAGACAGAAAGGTCTGGAAACAAGTGTGTTCTCCATAGCTGGTGCTGGCAAGCTAGCCAAGGGTTTGTGAAAGCGGTTCGGTTCGGTACTTTTAGTTACACACCAGAGGATGTGGGCTTTTGACTCAGACTAGAGATGGAATTCTGCTCTGTTTGTCAACCCTATGACCTTGGGCAAGTTATGCAACCTCTGTCTATAAATGGTGTGGGTCCTTCCCTGGAAAGTATTTCCGAGGACTTAATAACCCCAGAGTACACACTCTGTAGTGTTTGCCCACCTTTAGATACCTGCACCAGCATGCAGCTCCCAGTGATCAGAAATGTCTGCTGTTTACATGGAAGAGGAGCAGCCTTGGGCCTGTAGGGAGCAGACCTACCCTAGCAATGTAAGCAGCCCCTAGACATGAACTTAGATTTTCTAGGAAGTCCCCTCTTAGGCTCTGATGCGGGCAGGGTAGCCCTGGTGTTTGTTAAGTCTAGACTGAATAACTGGCAAAAGCCACACCAACTTTGATCTGCAGTGAAGAGCAGCTGCCTTTTTTTTTTTTTTTTTTACTTGAATGCCTATGTGGACATTTTCTATCATCAGAACCTCAGTGCCTTTGAGGACCCTTTTATTTAAATATTCTTTATCAGACCATTCATTTAAAAGCATGATTTCCCTCATGGAAGTTTATAGAATCAACTCCACGAAAATTTATATTATTTCATTTAAAATCTATCACTAGCCGGGCGTGGTGGCGCACGCTTGTAATCCCAGTACTTTGGGAGGCGGAGACCGGAGGATCCGGGTTCGCAGCCAGCCTCAGCTCTCTCTCTCTCTACTTAGTGAGGCCCTCCGCAACCTCGCGAGACCCGGTTTCAAAATAAAATATAAAAAGTAGGGCCGGGGTGTAGCGTGGAGGTAGAACGCCCCTGGGTTCAATCCCCAGTACCGCAAAGAAAAAAAAAAATAAAATCTATCACTAGTCAACAACCTTTTTTTCTGGCTATAACCAAAACTGCAAGGAAAATAATTTCCTACCAGGATGGGACACAGATATGTACTTTATAGTTTTATCTTGAGCCAGTGACTAAGACAGGTGTGTTTTAGTGAGCCTGGGGTGCGGAAAGAGTCCTCTAGTCCCCAGGCTCCTAGGCCGGTGTCATCAGAGCTTGAACAAGCACCCGGGAGGAGCCACTCTGGCTGCTTGGTTCCTCTGGTTCCTCTGTCTTGAAAGGACTGTCCCCAGCCAGGGCTGGAGGCAGTTGACTGTGAGAAGCGCTTTATCTGAGGGTTTTTCTTCACTTTTATTTATGTGGAGTTTCCCACTATATGTCTCACCATGTTATCCCAGTAAGATTCAGATTTCAGCCAGGCGTGGTGGCGCACGCTTGTAATCCCAGTACGTGGGAGGCTGAGACCGGAGGATCCGGGTTCGTGGCCAGCCTCAGCTACTTAGTGAGGCCTCCGCAACTTAGTGAGACCCTGTTTCAAAATAAAGAATAAAAAAACAGGGCTGGGGGTGTAGCTCAGAGGTAGAGTGCCCCTGGGTTCAAGCCCCAGTTCTGCCAAAAAAAAAAAAAACTCAGATTTCATACAAATGTACAAATTTATAAATAAAAAGCCACTGAGGGTTGGCTCTTAGTAAAAAAGTATAAGAATGACAATTCTAGTTATACTTTTCTGACATGTAAGAGTCACAAAGAATAAATGTAAAAGAACCAGGTTTGAATGTCAACAGGTTTCTAAAACTAAGCTATGCCTTCTCATCTGTTTAAAAACTTGAGGCTAGGTGTGGTGGCACACACCTATAATCCTAGTACTTGGGAGGCTGAGACAGGAGGATGGCAGGTTTGAGGCCAGCCTCAGGAACTTAGCGAGACCCTGTTTCAAAATACAAAAGAAAGAGTGCAGGTGTGAGGCTGGCCTATAGTTCACAGGTCTGCAAGGAATCAGGCTTTAGACACCTTCACCAGAATAAAAGCCAGCAAGGTTACGGATGATATATTCAAAGAGTTTTAAGAGTCAACAGTCCTTGATTTTTGTTTTTCTCTTATACAGAGACGACTGAGAAGAAAATTTTGGAGGCAATTCTCAAGGGAAACTATCTCAAAAAATCTTTAGAATAAAAATGAGAAATAATGGTGACAAAAAAAAATATGGCTGGGGGTATAACTTAGAGGAAGAACGACCTGGGTTCAATCCCCAGTACTACACACACACACAACCCCCCCCAAAAGACAAAAGCCTTTAGGGGCTGGGGTGTAGCTCAGTGGTTAAGAGTGCTTGCCTAGCATGCAAGAGGCCCTGGGTTTGATCCCTAGCACACAAACAAACAAACAAAAAACCCCAAACAACAAATCAAAACAATCCTCTAGCAGTTGGGAGAAAATAACTATAATTTAAAAATAAATGTTGAAATTTGAATTTAAAAGATTTTCCTCTCTCAATGGAGACAGAGCTGTAACCAAGTTGCCTTTCTAAGTCTCTGCGGGTTGGCCAAGAGGCAACCCAAACCAGCACTAACAGGGACTTTACCTGCCTTGACAGCTGTCTGAGCCTCTGTCTGTCTCAAGACTCCTCTGCTGCCTCCGTTCTCTTCTCTCAAAGCTGTTTATTCCATCAACTAGCCAAAGCACTGGACTTAACTATGTATAGAAGAGTGTAAGTATAGTTTGATGTGATAAGTTTTGTGTTTTGAAAGTGGAAGCAATGTTTTTTATTACTTTAAAAAGAACAAAGATTAAATGGAAAGTTAAGCAATCCTAAATAATTGTTTTTCAGCCTTTGAGCCAGGGAAACAGAATATGTAATTCTTCTAGAAGCTGGAATCAGATAAGAGGCACTATACATTAAAAAAGTGAGGCTGAGCCTAGGCCGTGGTACACACCTGTGTATCAATCCCAGCTACTCGAAGACTGAGGCAGGAGGATTGCAAGCTCGAGGCCAGCCTCAGCAGCATAGTGAGACTCTGTCTTAAAATGAAAAAAAAAAAAAAAGGGCTGGGGATGTAGCTCAGTGGTAGAGTGCCCCTGGGTTCAGTCCCCAGCTTGTGGGGGAAAAGTCAGGCTAAGCCTGTAAGAGCCATTGTTAACATGCAATTTTAAACACAAATGAACACATAGCCTAGAGAGAAGATATTATTTCTGTCAACTCTGATATACATTTGAAGGGATGAAATTTACTTGTTGCCTGATTTATGGATTTCTTTTTGATTCATGGTGTATTTCAGATGAAATCATAATGTGGAAGAATAAGTTAAGATTTTCTTCCAGGTGAACTTGTAGACTATACTGGTTTCATACATTCCTTCTTGGTGGCCTCAAGAGGCAGCAGTGGGATGCTCTGCATCAACCTGTGTCAAGGAGGAAGGCGCCAGCAGAGTGGAGGAACAGACAAGCCACAAGATGGTGTGGCACCTCTGTAGCTGGTCCCTTGGCAACACAGCAGGAAGCTGATATTCCAGAACTCATGGAGTAAATCAAAATAACTAGTAAGTGAATCTTCCATCTCCACTGTTATTAAGGCCAACACAGTGTATTGATTTTCTTCTAAATCCTATTCCATGATGCCAAAGGAACATTTAAAAAGCCACAGAACCCTCATAAAGCATCTTGTATATACCAAGACCCTACACTTAGGCAACACCAATACTCATAAATACCATTACCTCAAACATTATGCATGAAAGTCCGATGGTGGTGACCACACATGGAAAAAACTTGAACAGGAATTTATTTCTTAAATTTACTTAAAGGATTAGAGTTGATATATAGTAAAACATTTATGATAATATTTAGAGTTATGTCAACACAAAAATGATAGCTGTGGTTACAACTAGCACATGCAATTCACTCCAAAGTTAAAAGTACACACAATACACAAGCCTTCCAAATGAAGTCAGATGAGGTGGGGTGCAACAGGGTAACCGTGAAAGGACTGCACTTACAAGTACATGGGGCACAGCTACGATACGCAATGGAGACATACCTAATGCTAATCACTGCACTGTGCTAGAAACTGCACATTAAGACAAAGAGTTTTCAAATACCCACCTTTACATTGTTTCTGACAACACATTTTGGTATTCATATAACAGCTTTTGAAACCTGTAGTTATCAGACGAAGCTTGTGTTCAAGGGATAAAAGATCTGGAAAATCTGTCACCATTGCCCTTCGGTGCATTTTCATCACAATCCACCAACTGTATGAACAACTGGGTAATGAAATTAACCAGTTTCAGGAAGTAACTGACTGAAAAAATCCTTTAAAATATAGGAACAAACGAATAACAGAAGAGCTCACTATGAGCTGCCACCTTTTTACCTTTAGTGCAATGTATACTAGAATATCATGTCAATGCAGAGGAGTAGCATATATGATGGAAAATTGATTACTTAAAAAGATAATTTGGCTTTAGAAAAAAATTTACTTACATCTGAATTAACAGTCTGAAAAGGAAATGCTGCCGAGGACCAGTCTAAAGAATTAGGCTGTAAGTTTGCTAGTTTATACTTCCTTTGAAGTCTATAATAATGCCCAATTTTAGGCTAACCCTAAATACCTTGCTATTTTATGGATACATGTTTTCAAATTTACAGAAAAGTACAAAAATTCTTTTAAAAAAGTAACTTTACCTGGGCACTATAATCTAACAGCAATGCCTACAATAGAAAGCTATCCCAATAATTTTTTAAAGAGTTGTACTTTAGGTTTTATGTAGCTTATTGATATTTGACTCATCTCACCAAAATAAAAGTACTGAAACAGAAGTGTATGCTTTAGTAATTTGCTCTTAAAAATAACTGAGCAAAATCATACAGGAGAATCATGTGGAATATGCTAGAATGGAGAAAGTTCTCTCCTGCTTGATTTACTTGGTTAAATATATGCCAGTAAACAGAAATATTTTTGGGAATTCTATATGATTATTACACTGTTATGTCATGGTTTTAACTAGTTAATTATGTGGTTAGGAAAGATATCTTTAAAAATTACATTTCTCTGATTTCTATTTCTAAAACTATTTTAGATGTTCTACTTTAAATGTGCGTTTTAATAAATGTCTTATAAGCATATTTAACTTCAGTAACCTTTAATTTCACAATAAGATCTAGGGTCACTGGATGACTCCCTGTGGCAATATCCCTTATCAAGGAACAAGGCTGAAATTAAATAAACTAGGTAGAGAGCAGTCATGAAGACATATGAATGATTTTTTCATTCTTTTCCATGCTTCTACTCAAATACTGGGTATATTCCTGAGTACTGACTGATTCATGCTAAAAAAAGGATTAACATTTTAGATTTTAACAGGCAGAAAGTCTGAAGTTTTATAGTTTTCTAATAGTTATTTAGCATTATGCCTTTATGATAGGTAAGGGTAGGATACAAAAAACACCAGTAACACAGTTAAATTACAATGAAAATACATGTAACATATGTTGGATTATTTTTAATCCTAGAGGGGGCATCTGCATTAAAAGTAGTGATAGTTTTGTCCACAAAGAGGCTGTGTTCTGACATACTCGTATGAAACCACATTTTTAGACACTAAAGATTTAAAGAGTAATAAACCCATTAAGCTTATTAGCCTAGTTTTTTCATAAATAAACCAGATATGCTTCCCTGCCTATCTACCATACAATGTACATGCATCAAAACACAGATTACTCTAAAACATGCTCTAGGAAAGTAACTTTGTACTTAAAACAAATTTTATGATTGCTTAGGGCAAAGATGCACATTATATATTAGTGCACAAATGTCTATTTTTTTCTGAATCAACTTTTGCACAGTAACTGTAAAACCATTTAATATGTCTAAAGTGCTCTGTGGCATTCACTCACTGTACCATGTTCTATATGGGTTTCAACATGCAAATTTACTCACATGAGGTCTTTTCTTCATGACCCTTCATTCTCATTCTCTTGGATGATAACTGCTTCACAGCAGTTATTCGCATTTTATAACTGCTCCCCAAATGTACAAACTTCACACTACAATGTTCTTCACAACGCTACTAATTGTTATGAGGAAGGTTACAGCTAAACATGGTCATAGAAACATGACTATTTATTTTCAGGAAATGGAAAATATAATAGTAAATTTCTAGACAGACATACACATAGCGAGACAAATCCAGCTCCAATCTGGACCAGCCTTTGATGACCAACTTGAACAGTGGTGATACCGTTATCTCATAGTGTGGGTTTGGGTCTCTCTGTTTCTACCTGACCTGTGTGTACCTTATTTTCATCTACTTCTAATTTTGTCATTTTATCAATCTCATGTTGATTTTGCCTAAAGTAGGAAACTGAATATATCAGAATAAAGCATCGACTATACTTCACAAAGCTCATATGTGAAAGAACTCAGAAAAGTATTAGGCAGTATATAATTATAAGAATACAAATGATAAAATATAACAGGAAGTCTAATATGAACAATATTCAGAGTAAAAAACAGAATTATATTTCAACTACAAATGTATACCAATTTTATCTGTTTATTCTTTCATAATCTCTATAAACTATTTTAAGTCTGCCTGTTTTCTCAAACTTAAGTATAGTAGAAAAACAAACCTATTTCCTCTGAACTCATTTGATAGTAGTCGTCAACCACTAATAAAACAACCATTTCTTCTTATTTATTCAGCCCCTATCTTTAGCCCTAGTCTCTATGTCACATGGGATGGCATAAATGCATTAGTGACTTTAGCACTAAACCCTGGAAGCCTGGCTCATTTCTCCCATGAAGAACAGAACTGAAAGGAAGAGGTTTAAAATATTCCCAAATCACAATGTAGAACTAAGTTCCACTCTACCTCAGAACTGGCATATATTAAAACATCTCTTGCTGGGTGTGGCAGCACATGCCCATGCCTCAGCTACTTAGGAGGCTAGGGCAGGAAGATCACTTGAACTCAGATGTTCAAGGTCAGCCTGGGTAAGAGCTAGACCTCTTCTCAAAAAAACAAAACCCAAAATACACAATCCCCATTCCTGAAAAACAAAAACCAAAACTCTCTCTTAATTAGGTATCTTCACGATAAGGATCTTTGCTAACTGTGATATTTACTAAAATCAATATGTACATTTTTGGGGTTCTGTTTTTTGTTCTCAGGAATACTGCCCTCTAAATTAGTTTGCTTCAAACACCTACTAGAAAAAGACAATTTTAGACCTTAACATACTTAGAAATAAAAACAAGGTATATTCATCAATTAAAATACATTTTAAGCAAGTGCTTTGTGAACCAAATTTTGTGAGGTCTGAACAAGGGTCAATGGTGTCTATATATGTGTGTGTGTGTGTATGTACATTAACAACTTAAGCATTTGAAATGGCAAACAATTTTTAAAACGCATGCGAGTTTGTGGTGTTCATTCCTAGCTATTAGGGCACTCTGCTGAGTTTGTAAAATGGACCTTCAAAGAGACTGTCAATAATAAAAGGCAAAATTTTGAAAATTTAGTGAGATTTTTGATGATATTTGGCAGCACATATACTAAAAATGAGTATTTTTAACCTGCCAAGTTAAAACACTGGAATTCCTTTTCTCCAGTTACAAATGCAGCATCTTTACTAATAGAAGGGAACTAATGAATATTCTGCAAAACTATAAATGAACCATTTCTTCTGTCAGATCTCAAAAGCCAGGCTCAGGTAGTCATGCCTTATGGACCTCTTCTTAAATTATGGTGTCAGATGAAGTAGAAGATCTAGGCCTTGGTCTTCTTCTTACATTAACCATCCCTAAGCCACTTTTTTGGATGATTATTCTCATCAGAATCAGTATAGCTGTTCTAAGTATATCACTGCTCATTATTTGATTACCCTCTGTTTTATATGTGGCAAAACACAAAGTTTAACTTTATAAATGTCAGACAAGCTTTCTATTTTTCTTCAGTGCAAACATCCTAAAACAGCACAAAGTCATTTAGCTATTCAGAGGATAAAGTCAGTTTCTGTAGTGCTTAAAGTAGAATTCCAGGTATTCTGGAATGGAAACAGCCCAGGTGAGATTTTCATCCTTAAGGGCAAATGATCATCTTCAGAGAGCGAAGATTATTTTTCATCTGAAATCACAGATAAAATGTTTTTAGCTTTACTTTACAGGTACTGCTGAAGTTGTGACAGGAACGTCTTTCACTGAGGCATGTAGCCACCTTGTCTCACAGTCTGTGGTAGGTAACTTTTAGGCATTCCTTCATCAGTCGCAGCCTCCATCCCAACTGTTTCGAATCTCTCTACTTGTCCCTCGGTCCCTGGGGCAAAAGCATCTGCTGCAGAAACTTCCTGAAACATTTTTATTTGCCCAGATCCACAAGACTGTGAAATAAGATCTGAAATTTGCTGTTGTTTAAGTCTCACAAAATCTTCCTCACTGCCTGATGAAACCTGTTTTGACCTTTCAAAATGTGAAACATCTGGACTGGTTTCAGGTTGACTGCAGTTTTGTTTGAAATACTGTTGCCTGGGCAAAATTCCATCACTGCCGTCTACATTATCTACCAACTGTAGATCTTCTGGTCGCTCCTCTGAATCTAACAAGGGCTGGGTGGACTCGGATCTGGAGAAGACTTGGACCGAGGGAACCTGGTGTCTGTAGCCACTATGCACCACAGTAGAATACTGGACAGTACTTGAAGTGTTTTGTGTAGATTCATTTTCATCACTGCTAGAAATGCTTGGCCTAGAAGATGACATGCATGAAGACCCCCCAATACCACTGCTGTGTCCTTCGGTACTAATTTTTTCCTTCTTGAATAGGTCCAATGATTTCAGATCCTCTGGAAAAGGCTTTTTGTCATTTGCTTCTATTTCCACAACACTTACGTCAGTGAAGTTGCCATCTGAATACATTTGATCTTTTGAGTTAAAATTGTGCTAGGAAAGAGAGAAAGTGGTTTATTACCTATGGCATGTGTTCCTTTAGAAACTCTCAGAGCTAATGCATCTCTGGAACTCCTCAGTTACTTTCAGTGGTGTGGAAATAATCAATGTCACCAAATCACTGTTAACTGCCCAAATTGCAGATAACGGGATATAAAAGGAGCTAAGAAGTCTGAATGAGTAAGAAGTCTGTATTTCCTTAGAATTTCCAAATCAGTATTTTGATAAGCTAATGGTATACAAATAATATTTAATATTTCATGCCAAGAATTGGCAGCCTAGGGTTAACTGGATAGAAAAACTAGGAGACATTTAGAGGGAAATGTACCAGGTACTTTGTGTATGTATGTTTCTATCACATTAACCTTAATATGCTGTACGGTTACAATGCACCGATAAAAGTATATTAAAAAAGAAAAAATAAAATATAAAAATATAACACATCTGTAATTTGTTAATATAAAATTCAAGGTTATAAGAGAATAAAAATACAAATGATTTCCCCTTTGGGATGTGTTTTAAGTTTAAAGGGTTTAGTGTAGGGTCTCAGAAATCATTTCATCAGTGCTGTTAAACTAGGTTTCAATATCAAATCCAATTTAAAATGTTTGTATTAACGGAGTTACCATCACATAGCAGTTTTAGCACTTGAAGTTTTCAGCTTGCAAGTTCAATCAAATATCTATACTGTTTACTGAATAGAATTAGGAATATCAGACAAATATGCTGAGATGATAACCCTCCAGAAGGTATATTACTTAAAAATATTTTTGGGGGGGGGACTGGGGATTAAACCCAGCAGCATTCTACCTTCAAGCTATACCCCCAGCTCTTTGTTGTTGTTGTTGAAACAGCATCTTTCTAAGATATTGATGCTGGCCTCAAACCTGCGATTCTCCTATCTCAGCCTCACAAGTATTGGGATTACAGGCATGCACCACTGTGCTTGGCTCAGTATTATTTAAAAATTTGACTATAATTTTCATTATGTACTATTTTCGTTTCATTTCTTTTTCTCTTTTTGACAGTACTAGGGACTGAACCTAGGGGTGCTCAACCACTAAACTACATCCACAGCCCTTCTAATTATTTTGAGACAAGGTCTCACTAAGTTGCTGGGGTAAGCCTCAAACTTTCTTTTTTTTCAAAGTACTGGGGATTGAACCGAGGGGCACTCTACCTCCAAGTTACACCCACAGCCCTATTTTTTATTCTTTATTTTGAAACAGGGTCTCACTAAGTTGAGGAGGGCCTCACTAAGTAGCTGAGGCTGGCCGTGAACCTGCGATCCTCCTATCTCAGTCTCCTAAGTACTGGGATTACAAGCGTGCTCTACCATGCCTGGCTATGGCCCAAGTAGCTGAGATCACAGGTGTGCGCCACCATGCCTGGCTCATTTACTTTTTTATTCAGACTGAGTATCTTTAGGTTGGGTTCTCTAAGTGTATCCTAATATGCCTGTGTATTATAAACAACTCAACATTTTATCTTACCCTTGGAGGAGTGTGAGGTGACCACTGGGCAATATGACTCTTTGAAGGATCTGGAACATTAGGCCAGATGTGTTTTTTAATTCTGAAGAGAAAAGAAACATGTTATATGTACAACCACATGTAATAGATGACTAACAGTCCCTATTTCTAAACAGGTCATCTAAGAATCTTAAGAACCAAATCAATTAACAAAAGAACAAAAAATCCCTACGGTACCTCAAAGCTAAACGATATATTTTTCTTGTAACCAATAGAAAAGTACTGTTTAAAATGCATAAGGATATTAATGTATTCATAGTGAAAAAGCACTAACAAGACTAAAGCTAATAATCTGTATTCAATTTAAATAATCTCTTAAATCAAATCCTGCAATAAAACCACTTAAAAACGTCATCTGGGCTACAACAGATTGGGTACACCCTCTCCCAATAAAAACAAAAGCAAAAATGTTTAATTTCCAATTAACAGTATCCAGATAGATAAAAGTGTTGATATTGGCACCAAATAAAATATCATTTTTTAATTTTTTTAACAAGGAAGAAAAGACCATATGGTATTGCCATAAGAATAGACATACAGTTTAAAGGAACAGAATTGAAGGTCTAGAAATAGATATTTATATGGACAATGGACTTTTGGCAAAGGTGCCGAGGCAATTCAATAGCAAAAAGATAACTTTTTCAAAATAAGTGATGTTAGACACAGACATCTGTATATGAAATTCTAGATAAGGCAAAACTACAGTTACAGAGAATAGATTAGTGACTGCCTGGAGTCAAGGGTTGAGAGAGAGGACTGATTATAAGCAATAAGGAAAATTTTCAGAGTGAGAGAAATGTTTTATATCTTGATTGTGGTGACGTTATACACCTGAACGTAATTACAAAATTTCATCAAACTTAAAATGGATGAATAGATTTCATTGTGTAAATCATAGCTCAATAAAGCTGGGAAACTATGCAAAAATATGAATATGAGTACTTACAGGTCTCGCTTATTAAAGCAGAACAATACTCCCAGAAGAGTTGTCAATAGGAATGCTAAGCAAACAGGCACAACTATGGCTTCTATTTCTCCTTGAGCTAAAAAAAAGAAAGGAAAGGAAAGGAAAGGAAAGGAAAGGAAAGGAAAGGAAAGGAAAGGAAGGGAGGAAGGGAGGGCGGGGATGGTAAGAAATAATTGTTAACACATACACAAAGGAGAACAATACAACTTTCCAACAGGATTATTGTTGAAAAGATGAAGTACCAACCTACTTTTTTTCTTCAGTCTTTTCAGACTTCAAGGTAGTTTTCCCCCCCTCTCTCCTTGGTAAATCATATGCTAGCCATTTATCCTTACACAGCAACCTGGCTATGTAGTAAGTATAAAATATACATTGGTAGGGGAAATAAAATGACTTAGTTAAGTTTACTGAATAGACAGCCTACCTGGTAAGTAAGAGCTTTCAAACCCAACCATTCATTACATTTATGATCTGCATTCAGAATCTTAGCAAAAGCTTTTGTTCTAATATTCATCACTGTATAATGGGAAAATTACATCAGAATAAATATGAACACTGGGTAGAACTGGAAAAGCTATAAAACAATCTTGAACTACAAATCTAACTTTCTACAAAGAAATAAAAATGCAACTCAGATTAAAATTTTAAGAGTTACTTATTATTTTCAAAAGGAGGATATGAGAGATGCTCACTAGACAGGAGGAGTAGCATAAGTGGGAATAATTCATCAAAAAACCAAACAAGCCTGAGATTCCTAAATCCCACACAGATCCCCATTTGCATTTAAAAGATGACTTACTAATCAAATGAATCACTAATTGGAGCAACTAACATTGGAAATATTTCTAAATGGTTTTCCTTATGGTTGTTTCTGGTTAGCTCTTCCATCCTCCCCCCATCCCCACCCAGCTTTCTTTGGTGCTAGGGATTGAATCAAGGCCTTGCTTATACTATGTACCTACTCTATCACTGAGCCCCAGCCTCTTCAGCCTCCTTTTAATCTTTTATAGAAAAAAAAAAGTGTGAAAGTAATATTGTAATACTATTCACTTAGTGTTATCTTTCCACCATACAACAGCCCTCTGTAAGTAACTCTATATTCCATGAAGCCCAGTAGAAATCAAGAAATCGGAATGATGCCTGGGAATAAACTATGGGTTAACAAAGATTAACTCTCGAATAAGGACCTCATATATACAATGCCTAATCTAACTCAGGCAGAGGCTTTCCTCTATAGCTGCTAAACTTCTGCTTTGGTTTTCATGCCCTGGGCCTTTGCTCATGCCACTCTCTAAGAAGTGTTCTTTTTCCTACCTGTCCACATCCTACCACATCTTAACTTCAAGGTTCCACCACTGAAACCTTTAAAGTAGAATCCTCCCCCTGATCTTTAAACCCCTACTCTATTTACTATCTACATAGCCCAATAGTTCTCCATTTGTTTTCTTTACTTTTGTCACATTTCTTTAACCTATAATGTCCTTTGGGGTAAGACCCATGATGCCATGTGAAGAAACCATACTGGAAGCCATAAATACATAACTGAAAAAAAAGCATATTATCAGGTAATACGACTAAGTATGATCTAATTTTTGGAAAAAGATGTATACATGGAGAAGATAAATATCTTACATTTTGGGGGATGAGGAATTAGGACTGATTTTTCTTCCTCTGTGTTTTACTATATAATAATGAAAATTACTTTTGTAATTAGGGAAAATGTCTTTAAAGTTTTATTATTTTTTGATGTTTTATTTCAAGTATTATTTGCTATATATTTATTCTATCAACATGTTACCACCTGGGACAAACTTTATCCCCCCAAATATATTATTGTCCCTATTAGGAAAGCTCAGGATCTTATATTATCCATTTTATGTAGTCACTCATCCATTTAGTCTCTCAGCAATCAATGAAGCAAACAGAAATGTGGAGATTACTATTGTAGACATTTGGAAGTGAGAGGTACAAATATAATTACACAAAAATAGGGTAATATCAGTAATGATTCAAATAATGAGAACAAGAAAGAATGCAGTATAAGTCTTCTTTTGGGAGAATACAGGCACAGCCCAAGTAAGAGGTGAGGACCTACACTAGAACAATGCACTTGGAAAATTAAGGAAAAGGTGGACAGAATAATGAGGAGCTTACAGTCCAAAGAGCCGATTATGAAAGGGTAGGTGCAAGCAATAATTAGGCATAATCAATAGGTCTTGACACTTGGTCTCTGTGAGGGGAAAAAGATATGAAGAAACTTATTGCAATCACATCTAAATTTCTTGTTTCAGCAGAGAGTTGAATAGTTGTGTCATGGAACGAAGGAATAGAAATTATTTGAGAAGGAAGGAGAAGATGGCTGAAGTCATGGACAGGGAGTTTGAAGAGGCAGATAAGGAAATAGGGCCAAAAATAGAGCTCTGAGCAGAAAAGAATAAGAGGGAAGTATCAGAGAGGAAGGAGATTTAAGAGAACCCAAGCAGAAAAACTAAGAAAGGTATGGCTAGAAGAACCAGCCAGGGAGGGAAAGGCCAACAGATCCTGTGCTGAAGAGAACAGAGAAAAGGAGAAGACTTAAAAAGCATGGACTGGATCCGATGACTAAGGTCTTCAGTGAGAACATCAGGTTTCAAGGGAGTGGTGGGTTTGGAAGTCTGATTTCAGGAGGTTGAAGACTGTGCTGGAGGTACAAGTGGAGGTTCTAAGGTAGACTTGTTTAACTTGAAGGAACAAGAGCAGGTAAGAGGGAAAGCTACTATACCCAACCCAGGGAAAAAACTGAACCCCCTTAGAAAGATATTGAAATTCTTTTGGGATTTGGAGTATAGGTGAATTCAGTCAGAAATAGTTAATAAAACACCAAAAAGGTGAGGAATAATATTTTCTAGAGTTTAAAAAAACAAAACTATTAGCCGGGCGTGGTGGTGCATGCTTGCAATCCCAGTACTTGGGAGGCTGAGACCGGAGGATCTTGGTTCGCCGCCAGCCTCAGCTACTTAGTGAGGCCTTCCACAACTTAGTGAGACCCTGTTTCAAAATAAAGAATGAAAAAATAGGGCTGGGGATGTAGCTCGGAGGTAGAGTGCCCCTGGGTTCAATCCCCAGTACCACAAAAAAAAAAAAAAAAAACCAAAAACA